>PVIH01003811.1:56080-113861 GCA_004025045.1 Sigmodon hispidus
CTGTGCCACTGGTGTTATATTTAGGAAGTGGTTGCCTGTGCCAATTCGTAGAAGTGTATTTCCCACTTTCTTTTCTATCAAGTTCAAAGTGGCTGGGTTTAAGTTGAGGTCTTTGATCCACTTGGATTTGAGTTTTGTGCAGGGTGACAGGCTCGGATCTATTTGCATTTTTCTACACACTTCCATCCAGCTATGCCAAGAAATATATTGAATAGATAGGTGTAGAGAGAACAGCCTTGTCTTGTTCCTGATTTTACAGGATTCTTTTGAGTTTCCTCCCTTTAATTTGATGTTGGCTATCAACTTGCTTTGTAATTCCTTTATTATATTTAGGTACTTTCTCTGTAGTCCTAATCTCTCCAGAACTTTTATCATGACGGAGTGTTGGATTTTGTCAAAGGCTTTTTTACCATCTAAGGAGATGATCATGTGTTGTTGTTTTTACAGGTTTTTTTATATGATGGATGGCATTCACAGTTCTTTCTTATGTTGAACCATCTCTGGATATCTAGAATGAAGCCACTTTGATCATGGTGGATGATATTTTTTGACATGTTCTGGAATTCAGTTTGCCAGTATTTTATTGACTAGTTTTATATCAATGTTCATAAGGGAGATTGTTCTATAATACTCTTCCTTTGTTGTTTCTTTGTATGTCTTGGGTATCAGGGTGATTGTAGCTTCATAAAAAGAGTTTGGCAATGTTCCTTCAGATTATATTGTATGGAATAGTTTGAAGAATATTGGTATTAGTTCTTCTTTGAACATTTAGTAGAATTTTGCACTGAAACCATGTGGTGTGGGCTTTTTTGCTTAGGACACTTTTTTTTCCCTTGGGAGACTTTTAATAACAGCTTCTATTGGGGGTGTTATAGGTTTATTCAGGTCATTTATCTGGTCTTGATTTAATTCTGTCTAGAAAAGTGTCCATTTCTTTTAGATTTTCCAATTTGTGGAATATAGGTTTTCAAAATACAGCCTCATTATTCTCTGGATTTCCTGGGTGTTTGTTGTTATATCCCCCTTTTCATTTCTGATTCTGTTAATTTCCATTCTCTCTCTCTCTCTCTCTCTCTCTCTCTCTCTCTCTCTTTCTCTCTCTCTCTCTCTCTGCCTTTTGGTTGGTTTAGATAAGGGTTTGTTAATCTTGTTAACTTTCTCAAAGAACTAACTCTTTGATTCATTAATTATTTTTATTGTTCTCTTTGTTTCAATTTAATTGATTTCACCCCTGAATGTAGTGGGGTTATATCCTACTACATTGTAAATAATTATCCTCTCTTCTAGTTTAATAAAAATGCTGATTGGCCAAAGGCAAACAAGAAGTGTGTGTAGGGCTACCATACTGAGAAAACTGGGGGAACAGGAAGAACAGAGCAGAAAAGCCAGAGAGATGCTTGATGAGATGCCTGCAGACACAGAGAAAAGAAGTTCAAATGCTGCTCTGAATAAAGGTAGCAAGCCACATGGCTAAACAGATTAATGGAAATAGACTGAGATAAGATGAAAAGAGCTAGTAAGTTATATGACTGAGCCATATAATCAACATAAAATTAATATAAGCTTTTGTGTGTTTCAGTGGGGGCTGCATATTTGTCCAGACTAGGCCAAAAAGTCTGGGCCAGAAACCATTGCATCTGAGTTTGTTCATTTCCTGCTTTGTTTCTTCTTACTTAACTTCTTGTGAGTTATTTGAACTTTGATTTTAGAAATGCTTTTAGATATCTGATTATTTTCCTTTGATTATCATGAAATGTTCAAAGTTATTAAATTAAACATTGAGTATCTTTAAAAATACATCTAAACTCTAATTATTGAAGTAAGTAATTGATTCCATTCTTATCTGTGCCAAATGAAAATATTATAGATACTTTACATAGGCCTTTGTGTTTTAACATGTATCTTATATGATAAAATAGTGATATTTGAAAATTACAGAGGACTATATGAAAAAATAAACTCTTTCAATCTAAAAAGAGTTATGGAGCAGGGTCTAAGAATAGGCTGGCACAAAGTTTAAATATTTAAGTTAATACAATTTAGGACATATTTCTTGTAAAAGTTGGAAATTGGTTGAAAACTTTGGGGAATTTCAATCATAACTTTTTCTCATAATATTTTTCAAATGTCTAAATAAATTTTTATATGTAATTTTGTGTGTATTCTTCTATCTGTTAATAAAAGCATGGATAAATATAACAGTGGTCTGAAGATCTGTGTCTGACACACAAGCTGGCATTTTGAAAGCCAGGAGTTACAAGTTGGAGTGAATTTAAGACTCCAAGACATTTGTTTTTCTTACGTGATTTTAACACTTCTGAATTTTAGAGTCAGACTTCAACATAAAAATAAGATTAAGCATATCAAGCTAACAAAGTTAGAAAGTTAACTATTGTTAACTATTAAAGTTAAGTTGACTATTAAATATTAAGTCCGTTCCTCAGTTTGCCTAAGTACTGATATATCCTGTTGCTAATTATATACCATGATTTTGGTTCATAATTTTAGGTTTAGTAAAACTGAATTCTGAACCAATTATACTCAGATAATAAACTTTGGGTAACCCAAACTATATAAATTTTAACAACATAGATTTTAAATTTTTAATATTTTTAATAATTTTTTAATATTACTGTAACTTTTCTCAGAAATGCACAACAAGCCTCTTCTCATACTTTACCTTTAAAAAAATAACTTTTGAGTTGATGTTTCTAAAATTAAAATTTATAAAAGGCAGTAATTTTCCTCCAGTGAATCAGAAATATGCTCACTTTCTATGAAAGCTATTATGTTTGGTCCCAGATTAAATAATAGTAAGTTTAGTTTCCATTTCCTGATTTTAATTTAACAGCCATGTATTTCTAGCTTATGGACTACATACATTTGGAGGATATTTCAAAAGAACAGATATTAAGTGCAATAAATAGCTGTTCTGTATATATGTTTTTCTGCTACATATGACATAATAAATTTAATCTGAAAGGAATAAAAATGTTTCTCATATATTTTAAAAATTAATAGAAAATTATGTGAATCTCTGAGAAGATGTGATTTAGTTTAAAAACATGTATTCCGATTGAGGGAATTATTTTATCATATATAGTCAGAGTATGGATAAACAGCTGGATAGCTATTTGAATCACTGTGGCGACTACAGAAGAAAATATATTTATTATGTAAGGTTTGAGTCTATGCTTTTGTTTACTTATAGTGAAAATCTTCTTACTAAATTGTGGACCACAGGCATTTTTATTGGCTTCCAACAGTAACCTCTTATTTCAGGAAGCACCAGATTAAAATTCTACTGACGGATCTCTGGAACTTATAACATTACTAGAGCACGTTGACTGGATGTTTAGGCATGTGCAGGAGACAGACAATTTCCTACAGGGCTGGATGCAATTTGGTCTTTTAGCTATAAAATAAATTTTAACAATTTTTTTAACTCTCACTAAAGCTATGGGCATATGCATCTAATGATGAAGTTACATAAAGCATTCCCCTCATTATAGTATCTCAAATATGGGGCAGTAGAAATTTGTGTCTAAAATAAAAATGAAACTTCAAAATACTAAGCCTGTGTGCATGTATGATGGGCTATTTAGGGCTCTGGACTCTTCGTGACTGCCTTGTGAAGAACACTCTTCCAACACCGTGCTGAGTTCATCCTGTTTCCCCTGTGCAACGCTAGCTGTGTGTTCCTCTTGTTTGTGGACCAGCTAAGCCATACATCTTGTGTCCTAAAGCATATGGAACATGTTTTTGTATGAACTTTCATGATTGAGGACATCTGTCTCAGCCCTGTTTTTGCCTTCAGGGGATCATTGCACCATTTAATGGTACAGTTAACGGCATGTTTTGCATCATGTAGTTGGCTATACATAGTTTGGGGGGGATTTCACTGCTTTTATTCAAAAGAAAGAAAACAAAACAAAACAGAGATGTTTTGAGGAGTTTATGCATTCTCTTTTACTTTTCCTTATTTTCTTCTGTTACCATTTACTGAATGTGTTGTTGCATGTGGCAGGCAAGGCCCAAGACACACCAAATTGTATAATTTCATTATATCTGGAATATCTATAGGTAAGTTACCATGCTTGATTTGTATATGATTTTAACATTCTAAGACTCTTTTTACTCTTTCACTGCATAAGGTATGATGTATAATTTAAATTTTACTCCCTTAGATTTAAGAAAGAATTCTTAAATCATTCTATCAAAACTTTCAATATTTCTCCAAATTATATGAAATAATTTGATGTCAATTTTACATTGAAATTTTAATTCTTCCTACTTTATATCTGCTCATCTTACTAGTCCATAAGTATATATCACTTTGAATAAAAATAATTTTAATTATTGAAAAATAGTCACAGGGGCACTCAGAAGGCACCAAGATGAGCCACAGTTAGAAGCTTTGTTAACAGTGAATGCCTTGCATCAATACTATTTTCAATGACTTTAGTGTTTGTTCTGTTTTTCTATCATTCTTAGCCCACTTCAGTTTGTATTCCAAGCCACTGAGGGCATCACTAAAACTCTCAAGCCTATTAATAAATATAAAATTAAAATTTTATGAACTAAATCAGTAATACATTGATGAACTTCTCACTGTTTTTAAATTGTGGTATAAACTTGGCATGGAATGTTAAGCATAGAACATAATTTTATTTACCATAGATACTATATTGTGCATCAAATTCCTTAGAACTTAGTATTTACCATAGATACTATATTGTGCATCAAATTCCTTAGAACTTAGTATTCTTGAATAGCTAAAACATCAGTCCAGCCTCTCTCCAACCCTCTCGCGACTAGCATTCACACTGCTTCTAATTTAAATGCTCTAGCTTACACACACACACACACACACACACACACACACACACACACACACACACACGGTTGTTTACTTCATTTATAATACTTTTTAATTGTCATTTACAGTTCTTACTTGTAGCAGCACTGGTGTGTGATTTTTATGACTGAAAATAATCATTGTGTTTGTATAAAAAATTTCTTATCAACTTATCTTTTGATGGACATTTTGCATTATTTTTTGTTTAGCTATTGTGAACATATGCATATTGCTTGAAAATCTATTTTTTCACTTGAATATTTTCATTTTTAATGAAATAAAATAAGCTGGAGCCTAATATCAATTACAACTAATCTTTATATTTTAAACTATACACATGTTTACAAATAAAGAGATATAAATAAGGTACCACTTTTCCCTCCTTACTAATACAGTTTTTTAGAAAAAAATACATTGCCTAGTAAGATTTAGCTATCTTTTTAATTTTTTATTTCATGCTGGTGAAATGACTCAGTAGGTAAGGACACTTGACCCTTCCAGTGAACCCACAGGAGGGAAGAACAGTGACAGCCCCCAGCAGTGTAAAGGCAATGCTGTGGCCTCTTCCCTCCGTGATAAGATGTTTATAGATGCCCTTAGATTGTTAGCTATATGCATATGTAAGTGTGTAGAAGTAATAAAACGCTTTAATATATGTAAGAGGTTAACAGAGAATAGTATTTACTAAGTATTTGCAGAATTTCACATATTAACCATCAAAAGAAAATAACCAAACAATGTTTCTACTTCATTTAGTTGTTTTATATTTGCAAATAATTCCCAGTGATAAAAATGAATAATACAATTAGACAGTCTGTTTGAAAGTGAATTAGTTAGCAGATTAGGTTTAGAAGAAGTGGAAGCTTCTCAGGATCATTTTTTTTTTCAGTTCATTCAACATAATAATAGAGTTCTTCATTATATATTGTATTTTCCCAAAGGAACAAAATTGATCTTCTACTACTATTGGATGAAAGTACAGAAACAATCAACAACCCTTGCACTCATATGGACATAGTGAGTTGCTGATAATCCAGTTTGAGGGAAATAGATATAAAGAATGACAGATGTTGAAGCATGAGGTATAGTGCTTCCCTAGCATGAGTAAGAACCTTAGTTAAGATCTAACAAACACTGAAAAATATGATTATAAAAATATGATTATGAAGACATTCCATATTATAATTTGTTTTCAAGTAGCATTATTTTGTTTCAATTCATGTATCATAAATTTAAACCTTTAAGTATACAATTTGATGGGTTGTGCTATTTTTATTTCATTTTTATTCTCTCTCTCTCCCTCTTTCCCCCCCCCCCCTTTGTGTGTGTGTTAGCCATTTGGTCCAAACTTTCTGTCCAGCAAGAAATACAGATTCCATTAACCCATTAACCAAGTTGTAGAGTTGGGAGTGGAGAGATGGCTCAGAGGTTAAGCGCACTGATTGTTCTTCCAAGTCCTGGAGTTACAGTTTGTGTGACGTCTCTTGGTTATTTACCTTAGACAATCAAAATTTGTGTCCTCATGCTTGTGCCACATATGCTTTTCCCAAGCAAGCCATTGTCTCAGACCTAAGACTTTTAAAATTTTATAGTTGTATCAAATACAGCACTGTTGGTTATTAAACACTTTTCCCATTCTGGCATTTTTCCCTCATTCTTTGCTATAATTTCTCAATCCTTTGCCCCTAGGATCACTGGTAAGTTTTATTGATTATAGATTTTCTTGCTCTATAAATATTGAAGTGCCTAAATAAAGAGCATATATCATTGAAGTTTTAAAATGTATTAACCTATGTTCCCTGCTTTGTTCTATTTCTTAGCATCTTTAATACAGGTTATTTCAGGTTGCATCTTGAAAGTTAAAAAGAAACCTTTTGATTAAAAACTTATAGACCAACTCTAGCTCTTACTTTTTTCATGTTGTAGACTGAGAAATAAAATGTTAGATGTAAATTCAGGATTGATCCTCACTCATTGTTTTTCTTTCTCAGAAAGATAAAATTTAAAAACTATGAAATCCATGATGGTTCTTTGTAAACTCCATGTTTCCTTAAGTTGATATGCTTGTTGTACTTAACACTAGGGGCTAATCACTTGAAAATTACAAGAAAGAAAAATGCTTGTAAAAACGTCTTCTATAGTATTTGATTTTTCAAAATCTCACGATACATGTCAAAGCCTAAAATTCATATTGCATATGTAAAGGAGCCATTTTTGTTGGACTCTCCCCAAGGCAAGGTTTATGTTATTTTGTTATGCTCTTGTTTTAACTTCTTTTTCAAACCCAGATTGTGGTGATGTTTTTCTTTCTTGTAAAATAGAAAAACTATCAAGCAAGCTAGTATAACTGAATTATAGCTATCTGTAAAATAAAATTTCTAGCCTGCAGTGTCCCAGTCTTGGTTCTTCCCACCACCACTTATTTGGCCCAGCAATACTAAAGTCCCAAAGAATCACACTGACTCTTACATTAATTTCATGCTATTTGGCCTATGGCTTAGGCATATTGCTAACCAGCTCTTTTGTCTTAACTCAACTCATTTCCATTAATCTGTACTGTTATTGGCCAGTGGCTTACCTATTTCATTACATCTTGCTTCATGGGTGGCTGGGTCATCTCTGTCTGACACTGCCCTCCTTCTACCCATGCATGCTCCAATTTCCCTGCCTACTGACAGTGCCTTATATAGGTCAAAACAGTTCCTTTATTTAAAGAATGATACTCACAGCATATAGAAAGAAATTCCCATATCCCTGTCAATATAAAATTATTCAAATGTTTAAAAGTATATATAATTACAGTATATGCAATTACAATCTGAAGAAGCTTTGTTGGGAAGTAATGCTTATAGAAAAACAAAACTCAAACTGGCTTACTAGAAGCTTCAGTAATATGTAACATTTTTATGTGTTTTCATATGCATATTCTTCACACAGCTTTTGTTGAGTACTAGAAAAATACTGAATGTTAGCACCATCAAATTTTGCCTAAATATTGAGTTATCCTTTTTAATTGCAAATTCCACCTTCTTAAAACCACTAGATGTAAAATTTTCACTGGGTATGATAGTGACAAAGACATAATGATGGGGAGATAGGAAAGTATAGTAAGTACCAGGGCCAAAGAAAAGTCTATTAGTGGCTTCAGAAACAGCACCATAGTTAAGGGTACCTATTGTTCAGTTCCAGGCAACCAAATGGAACTGGTTTAATCCTTAACTCTAATCCTTAACTAATCCACACTAATCCTTAACTCCAGTTCCAGGGCATCCACTGCCATCCTGGAATGTCTGAAGGCACCAGAAATGCACATGGCGCACATATTTACACACTGGTAAACACTCATTTGCATTATGCATACATATATATATGCATATATATGTATATATATAATGTTTGCTGTGAAAAATCTTAGTGATGCCAGAAATTAGTACAAAATACAATATTTATCATCTGAGTTCTTTTTGGAGATTATCTTATTTGATCTCTTACTTTTTATTTTAATTTTTAATGATAGTTGAAAGTTGAGTCATGTGACCATATAGTTAATTTTCTGATCCTCATCAGAAAATTGGAAATTGAAAAATGACTTACGCGTGGATATGATGCTGAAAGGAAGGTACCAAACTAGTTAGCATTCCTAAATGCCTTCCAATAACAACGACAAAAGGAAGTTATTTGGGATTTTAGGAGATGGTTAAAGCAAGAAGTGAAATCTGAAACTGAGGAAACAAAAGTTTAGACAAGATAATCCCAACATCAGAGAGAACATTTGTCATTGTCAGAACTCCAAAGAGCAATAAAGCTTTAATCCACTTCATGGACCCAAGGACTCATGGTCTAGTAATTCTTATGTCACCAAACCGTCTTGTGTCTGTATGAAATTACAGTGTGTCACCACTCTCCATCTGCAGCCCTAACGTTTCTGTCCTTTGATTGCATGACAAGAAAACTCTTGAACCAGAGCACCGACTTCACAGGCATCTAAGGGGAGCAGCTGCTCGTAATTTTGTAGTTTTCAGTCCCAGGGTCCCGATGTTAGCTGTGTCCAGGTTTAGAATTCTTCAGGAATGATTTTGACTGTTTTAATACCTGAAACTTTTCAAAAATAGTGAAAAAACATTTCAAAACTGTTCATAAACTTTCTGTCTTCCCAGACCGTCCTCTCCTTTGTGTAATATGAATGTTTTTTTTATTTAGGTTCAAAGTTTAGGATGCCTTCCTTCATAATTTCCTAAAAAACAAATACTATCTTTTAAGATTAACTTGCATAAAAACTGATGTCCTCTTGGATTATAGTTTAGGCAAAAAGAAAAATAAGGGGTTTGAAAAGCATCAAATTAGATTATTGACTAATTCAGTATAAAGAAAGGAGGGTTTATAAACAGTGAAAGGAAAGAAAAAGCACTAGATTCTATGTAATGATTTATAATTCTGATACTTATATATTTGAAATATATAAGTATATATATACTTATATACTACAAATTTCTATATTTGGAGAATAAGAATATTATGAGTGATCCTTGATGCTTTGTAGAAGCTAATGATGCTTAACACTAACTCTCCTCCATCAATACAACAAATATGTGGCAATACAGTTGCCTTCATGGCTGAATATGGTAAATTATGTGGTTTGTATGAAGGTTTTTTATATGACATTCAGAATGTTTCATGATCTAAGTAAGTAAGAAATCAATCAAGATCATAAACTGCATCTCTAAGCAAAAATATAACGAATAATAATACAAAGAAAGAAAATAGAAGAACATCAGAAACAATGAAAATTAAAACTTTGGGGCCATCTGTAATCATTTCTCATGCCAATTCATGAGACAAATAGTTAAAATATGATTTTGAGTTGTAGTTTATTTCTTTCCATGCATTCCTCTGAATTTTTATTGATAATAACTAATCCTATGATATAGCAACATTTCAATGAAACATATAGAGCCCCTGAGGTAGGAAATAAAAAAGTTTATATACAAAACTCTATTCTTTGCAAAAGGAACAAAGCTACTGTGAGCTGCTTGGTTTGGAAATGGCCTTATGCTCTATTTGTCCGTTGGTGAATCTCTTCATTGTTCTTGGTTAGAGGCTTTGGAAAGGGCAGTTCTGAAACATCTGTTTAACTGAGTTCATGTGACATCATTCAAATTTATTTGACCAGAGAAGGCTTTTCACTAGATATCTGTTTTGCAGAAGGGAGCTCATGCTGGGAAAAGCTGTCATGTATGGCTCTGAATCACAGTACAGTATTTTGTACTGACATCATGGTCAAAGGTGGACATGTTTTCTTTGCTTGTTTTGCGCTTAAACTTTAGAAATGTTATGGCAAAATATGTAAGGCAACGTGATTGTCAAAAGACCTATGATTTTCTGTGTATATTTTGTTGTCATTTTTCTAAGTTTTTGCAAATACTTATTCTACTGATTCAACAGACAGTGTTAAGACTGTTTTTTAACTATATCCAGGTAAAAAAGAAATGAAGACTCCTAGAAGAAGCTGGATCAGTGGGGCCAGAATTTAAAAATCTGTGCTTTTTAAAATAGAACCAGATCTCTATTTTATCACACCTAAATCAATGTTATATTTTAGATATTCCTTTATGTTCTTTATATGATACAAAACATATAGCATATACAAAAAATAACATAGTTGAGAAGAATATGAATTATCTGAACCTTTTTGCTGGTATGAAATTTGTTATGGTTTTTTTAATATCAGCAAAATGTCAGGGCTTTTTTATGTGCAATTAGTGATGTGTATTATTAAAATTCCATCTAAATTAACCTTGAACAATACTATTTTCTAACAAAGAGGCACCTAGCTTTTCAGTGTGAGTCACTTTACTCTGAAGCAGTGCCTAAATACACTAGAATGATATGGGGTCCCCAAAGACATACTTACAAAAATATTGAATTAGAAATCATCCCAGGGAACAACCAGTCTACATACCATGTCTTACATGATATTCTTTAATAAATGTAAAATTTTCTATTTCTTTTACTAAGTAAAGGTTTAATGCTCCTTGCAGTTGATTGGAATTCTAATTTTCTACTTTTTTCTATATTACTCTATTGTTTGCTCAGTGTCTTCTTGCAAGTTCTGTTTGATATTAAATATTGGAACTAAGAGGAACTATTGAGGTAGTACAATAATCTATAGGAAGAAAAAAGTAATGATTTATTTTTACCAAAATTCATCTTATTTATTTTCACCTTCAGAATGAAGATACAGATAAGGTATTAATAGTATATTTTTTCTCTGGAGCATTTTGCAGGTAACAGAGCTCTCCTGGTTATCAATTAGACCTTTAGCTATCATGGCTACCTAGGTCTCTTGGTGTCTGAAACACAAAACGGGCACTATCACCAAGTTGGAGAGGATTCTTCAAGTAAAACCACTTGGTACTTGGAACCATTTCATTGTATACCAACCTATCCTAGCACAGATTCTCATATTCTCAACAAAAAAAAAATGCAAAGCATATGACATCAAGTTGATAGTTGAGATCTGTATGAGAAATGATTTGAGGGGAATATATGTTCATATGAACAAATATTCAAATTCTTAAAAAACTAAGAACATTTGGCCAATAGTTTTGACCTTGATATGAGTTCTTTTTCAAATTATAGTTGCTGCATACTGAAGGAATCAGGTCCCCTCAACTCATCTTTGACTACTTCCTGTCAATAATTCATAGCCTCAAATAGCTCCACATATCCTGTCACTTTATTTCATCCAGGTCAGTTAGTCATCCTGAGATATGAACTTAGATGACATATTAAGGCTTTCTGTGTTTAGAAGACTTGGCACATGGAAGTGATAAAGACAAGCTAAAGCATGTTGAATTCTATGGCAGTAACTGTTACATGACTGCTGAACATCTTCAAAGAGACTTTTAGGAATTATAGACAGAGGCTTTAGCAGGGACTATGGTCAGTGATAGAAGCAAACTACTTGAATTCAGGAATGTCATTTCATGTCGACATTACCACTGCTATTTGTGTTAATATTTACAAACAAGTTATTTTATTGAAATTAACACAGTGCCTAAAGTGAATGCCAATGTTTGTTTTTAATTAAAGCCAGGTCTGTCTCATTTTCTATGGGTAGAGCTGGCTAGTGGCCTCTGAAAGAAATACTGAATGGATAATTTTTCATTTCTCTAATAAAAGAGATAATGACTTACACAGGAATAGAAAAATGTATCATTGTAACAGAGGTATAAAGTAATGAATGGATGATATCATATGCAGAATCATCCAAAATAGTGTTTTCTGTTCTATGTAACAGCTATTTTAGCTTTATCTGGATTTCCAATTTTTTTGTGCCTAGTATCTGAGATCATAAATATAAATTCAAGGACTTCCTGAACCTTTGCTAGCCGGGAAGTGAAAACCTAATTGATGGTTCTAAGAGGGCATAGCTATGTGCCTGCAGGAGCTGAGCCTTTATTTTCAAGTAGCATTAAACCAAACACAAATCAGTCAAATCAGAAGTTGCGGCTATCCAGATATGTAGCTGCTCACAGATAACAGCAAGCTTCTGCACAACCCTATTGTCTTATGTCACAAAATGTTAACTAATTCTAGTCAGCCTTGCACAATACTGCATAGGATGTGACTTTTATCACTTTGTTTCCAAACAAAATTCACCTTTAAAAAAATCTTTAAACCTTCACCTATAAAATGTTCCTAATGTAAACATAACAGAAGAGGAATTTTCAGGTCTAAATGTGGAGGAGCAATGAGAACTATATTATTCCTTACACATCTTAAAGGATAACACTTTCAGACATTCTCTCTGGGACTGAGTATCTCCAGGGTCTTCAGAGTAAAGACACAATGTCCAAAAAGCACTTGGAAAAGTTATTCAAACTGTCTCTATGGAGTTTTAGGTGTCCAGCTTCAGCTTGAAACCCAAGTGACATGGTGATTGTCCAGGGAAATACATGCCATAGAGGAAGTTCATAGTAGCAAAGGTTTGTTTCCCGGAGTGCAAGAAGAATAATAAATACTAGGAACAATGCATAATATTGACATGTGTGTTAAGGGTTGTAACCACATTCAAGTGGGATGCCTCAAGTTTAGAAATAAGCTTTTAAAATTTCATGAGATTTATAATTTAAAGGAGTAGGAGCTAATAGATAGATAACATTAAAATTTATTTTTCCTATAAAAATGTTAGTGGTATAAAATTATATCAGGATGTTTTTAATGTGACTTGTCTGTCTATGCTTTACCTACTCCTGAACAAAATGCTGTCTCTAAAATAGAAATGTGACTACTTTTAAAATGGTGCCTAGGGATGCTATTCATATATATATTCCAGAGGGGGCTGAGGAAGTAGGTTCTCCCACCCTAAAGCTGATTTGTACCCTTTATTCAAACTTCTTGTAGTAAGTTTTTTTCTGCTGGATACTATGCATTCATGTGTTTGCATATGTACATTTTCATAAGAGATGCACAAACTCACATGTGGGTGCACACATGTAAATGTCATGGTATGATTTCAGGCACCACCCACCATTTGCTTATTTATTTTTGTAGACAATACCTCTTATTTCTGAGATTATAAATGTTTACCGCCATATCTTATTGTTTTTTCTAAGAACTGACTTGAGATCCTCATGCATACAAGGCAAATAAATTATATGCTGAGCTGCATTTCCTGTATATTTGCAGTTGATTTCAGAAAAACTTGTTGCCTGCCCAATATGATATGATGCATTGTAATGAAGCAGAGAGGCCGGGACAAGAAGAAAATAGCAAAGTTCAGGCCTCCATTTAATAACTGAGTGATACCACATGTACAATCTTGAGTGTTTATACAACTGTGTGGGTGGGTTCATGGAAAGAGAGGTTGTCCTGAACGTCCTGTTTGCAGCTGTTCTCAAGTAAAAAGGGAAAACTCAATGGTAATTGGGAAAATGGTGACCAACTTGTATAGTTTGGTGGTTTATTGAGTAATAAAAAAAAGCCTGGTAGAGGAATTCAAATTAAAACAACTTTGAGATACCACCTGACACATGTTAGATTGGCTAAGATAAAAGACACATATGATATCCTATGCTGGAGAGGTTGCAGAGCAAAGGGAACTCTCCTACATTGTTGGTGGGAGTGTAAGCTTGTTCAGCCACTTTGAAATGCAATATGGCGGTTTCTCAGAAAATTGAGAATCAATCTCCCCAAGAATCCAGCAATACCACTTTGGGGTATATACCCTAAAGACACATATTCACACTCCAAAGGCATTAGCTCAATTATGTTCATAGCAGCATTATTGGTAATAGCAAGAACCTGGAAACAACCTAGATGCCTCTCAACTGAAGAATGGATTACAAACTATGGCACATCTACACAATGGAGTACTACTCAGTAGTAAGAAAAAATGATATCCTCAAATTTGCGGGCAATGGATGGCTTTGGAGATTTCCTCCTGAGAGAGGCATCTCAAACCAAGAAAGATAAGCAGGAGATGTACTCACTCATTAGTGGACTCTAAACAAACAAACCAGAAAAGCAAAAACCAAGGCATGTCCAAGCTGCAAACCCCAACCACTGAACAGCTTGGGATCTGAAACACCTTGGACTGACACCTTGGATCTCACTCCCCCTAGAGGAACACCTGGCTCAGTCTTGATGTTCAGGAGAGAAAACTGTATCTGCCAGGAGTGGAGGCTGAACTGAGCAATATTGGGGCCTTGGGACCTCCTCCCATGCTGGGGAGGATATGGGGAGATGTGGAGAAGAGACCTTGAATAAGGATATACACGGATAGAAAATGTGACTTTATTCATAATGAAAAATAAAAAAATGCATAAACAACAAAAAGAAAATTTTTTAAGAAATTTCCCAGAAATATTAGTGCACAATTTATTTTTAAATTTTTAGATTTCATAAAATTCCTAGTACTGAAATATCATACTTAACATATAAATTAACCTTATACTCTTTGGACATATTTCTACTAAAAATAAGGTAAAAGAACTTCATTATCTATTTTTAATAAGTATTGATAGACTTAAAAGGCATTGAGGGTTTGAGAGATAACTCAGAGAATTCAAAATCATGAGTACACATAGCAAGACAGGCCTCAGGCAAATACTGCAAATCCAGTTCTGAGGGTTTCAGAAATGCACGTTTGTGCATATACTCACATGGACATACAAAAATGTAAATGATCAATTAAAAAATTAAAATTATTAAAGTCTCTTTTTAGCTTTCCCTTGGAAAAATGAGTGTATTACTTACAGCACTTATAAGATAGATGTGTAGTTTAGTAGTTTTCTCCTAAATTATGTGATCTTCAGCTTGAGAAATGTAGTGGCTCACTGCCTCTTCTGTGAGGTAGACATGAATGAAACTACACTGATTACATGAGCTCCACTTACTCTAAAGAGAGGACAGCAAGAATGTGGTGACTTGCCAATATCTAGTGTGCCCTTAGAACTGGCACATACTAATGCATGTAGCGTTTGTTTGTTGTTCTTTTCCTGAGGTACAGGCATTCAGGTAAGAATTGGTAGGCCTCTTTGAGCAAAAACTAAGAGATAAGATTAATAAAATAAATTCTTTCAGTGTGACAAAGTCACAAGTTGGCCCAAGTGCTTTCTTCCAAGATGTTCTGAAACTATATTAAAACTAAGTGATAGTGACATTCTAAATATGAAAGTTTCAGTTTCTTCACATACCTCCTAACCATTTTTGTTATTTTTTATTATAGTCATTCTATTGGTTATGAAGTAGCCTCCTAGATTTGATTTAAATTTTCCTAATGAATAATTTTATTAAGCAGCATTTCCTATGCTTTGAAACAATCTGTATATTTTTCTAGAAAAGATTATTTAAGCAAAATGTGTTTATTTATTCAAAATCCATTTAAATTTGTATTTTCTTTCAGTTGTTATTCTATAATTTATTTATATGATATAGTTCATTCATTTCATATATTTAACTTACAAATGTTTTCTACTGTTCTGTGTAGACTAAGCTTTTATAATACGTCTTTTGAAACATTATAGATTTTAAATATATTTCACTTATGCCTAATGACATGTATTATAAATAAGTCTCTAACCCAATATCATAAAATGTTTAGTCTTTGTTTTCTTCTAAGAGTTTCCTATTTCAGCTGTAATTAAGAATATAATAACTTTGCAACTAATTCTCTATATGGTACAAATTAGAGGTTTAAGTTTATTCCAATGCATATAAAAGTGCAATTATCCAAGGGCTGCTCTTGAAAATATCATTTTCCTCTAATCAATTTCTTTGGTACCTTTATTAAAAGTCAATTGACAATAGCTATGTGTTTATTTAGACTTTTGAAATATATTACATTAAACTATACATAGATTCTTATGAGAATAACATATTTGCTGTTAATTATATTTTGAAATTGAGAAAACCTAAGTTTTAAACATAACTTTATTTTCCTTTCTAAATAATTCCTTTACAGTTCCAAGTGATTTTTTATTGTTTTTTGAAAATCAACATCAAACAGTACATAAAAAAGCAAAACATAAGAATAGATAATAGAACAACCTATACAGCCTTTCAGGTAAGAATTGGTAGGCCTCTTTGAGCAAAAACTAAGAGATAAGATTAAGAAAATAAATTCTTTCAGTGTGACAAAGTCTTTCTTCAAGTTGGCCCAAGTGCTTCCTTCCAAGATGTTCTGAAACTATATTAAAGAAGTAATAAAACTTCTCTTTTCTCTAAAATATATGAAACATAAAAAATAAAATCTAAATCTTGTCAAGCCAGTTTAGGCTCAGCTACAGATAAAGAAAGCAGAGTAGGTCACATCTAATGCCCACAGATGCACTATGGACACCACAAATTTCTGCTAAGCTACACTTCTAAAGTCAAACCAGAAGTTTTGTTTTGTTTTGTTTTGTTTTGTTGTGTTTTGTTTTGTGTGTGTGTGTGTGTGTGTGTGTGTGTGTGTGTGTGTGTGTTTTAAGTCACTTTATTCACACATCATCATTCAAAGAAAAAGGAATGTTTTTGCTTAAAGTCCACTAATGAATGAGTACATCCCTTGCTTATACTTCTGGGTTTGTGAGACCTTCATCAGGGTATATTCTCCAAATTCATCGATTTGCTGGTAAATCTTAGTATATCATTTTTTCTTAATGCTTAATAGTACTTCATTGTGTAGATATACCACAGTATGTTAATCCATTCCTCAGCTGAGAGGCATCTAGGTTTTTTCCAGGTTCTTGCTACTATGAATAATGCTGCTATGAACATAGTTGAGCTAATGCTTTTGGAATGTGAATGTATGTATTTTGGGTATATGCCCAATAATGATTTTGTTGGATCCTTGTGGGGAGTGATTCCCAGTTTTCTGAGAAATCTCCATACTGCATTCCAGAGTGGCTGAAAGTCCTGGAGAGATCAAGAATACAGGAAATATCCCTAAGTATAATAAAGGCAATTTACAAGAAGTCAACAACCAACCTAAAATTAATGGAGAAAAACTCAAAGAATCCCAGTAAATCAGGAACTAGACAAGGCTGTCCCCTTTACCCTTATCTATTCAATTTAGTTCTCAAAGTTTTAGCCAAATCAATAAGAGAATGGAAAGAGCTTAAGGGGATACAAATTGGAAAAGAAGAAGTGAAACTATCTCTATTTACAAATGATAAGATTGTTTACCTAAGTGACCCACAAAATTCTACCAGGGAACTTCTACAGCTGGTAAACACCTTCAGTAAGGTAGCTGGATGCAAAATTATTTCAAAAAATTCAGTAGCCCTCCTAGACACTAAAGATAAAAGAGTTGAAAAAGAAATAAGGGAAACATCACCCTTTATAATAGCTGTAAATAGCATTAAATACCTTGGAGTAACTATAACCAAAGAAGTAACAGATCTGTTTGACAAAACTTTAAATCATTGAAGAGGATATCAGAAAATGGAAAGATCTCTCATGCTACTGGGTAGATAGGATCAACATAGTAAAAATGGCAATTCTACCAAAAGCAATCTACAGATTCGATGCAATTCCCATCAAAATTCCCACACAATTTTTTACAGACCTTGAAAGAATAATACTCAATTTCATTTGGATAATAGAAAAGCCAGGATTGCCAAAAAAAATTTTGCTCAACAAAAGAACCTCAGGAGGCATCACCATCCCTGAGTTCAAGTTATACTATAGAGCTACAGTAATGAAAAAAAAAAAAAAAAAAAAGCAAAAAAACAACAACAAAAAAAACCCAGCCTGTTACTGGCATTAAAACAGACTTGTCCATCAATGAAATTGAACTGGAAGTCCCAACATTAACCCAAAAACCTATGAATACCTGATCTTGGACAAAGAGGCCCAAAATACTCAGTGGAAAAAAAGATAGTATCTTTAACAAATGGTGTTAGCATAGCTGGGTGGTAGTGTGTAGAAAAATGCAAATAGATCTAAGCCAGTCACCCTGCACAAAACTCAAATCCAAGTGGATCAAATACCTCAACATAAAGTCAGCCACAGTGAACCTGATAGAAAAGAAAGTAGGAAATATCCTCCAACACATTGACACAGGCGATCACTTCTTAAATATATCACCAGTGGCACAGACACTAAGAACAATAATCCATGAGTGGGATTTTCTGAAACACAAAAGCTTTGGTAAAGCCAAGGACTCAGTCAGTAAGACAAAATGACAGCCTAGAGAATGGGAAAATATTTTGACCATCCCTACAAGAGACAGAGAAATGATCTCTAAAATATAGAGAGAACTGAAGAAACTAGAGCCCAAAACCATGAATAACCCAATCAAAAAATGGGGTTCAGAAGTAAAAAGGGAATTCTGAGCAAAAGAATTACAAATGGCTGAAAGGCACTTGAAAAAGTGCTCAAAATCTTTAGCCATTAGAGAAATGCAAATCAAAACAACTTTGAGATACCACCTTACACCTGTCAGATTGGCTAAAATAAAAGGCTCATATGACATCCTATGCTGGAGAGGTTGCAGAGCAAGGGGAACACTCCCCCATTGTTGGTGGAAGTATAAGCGAGTTGAGCCACTCTGGAATGCAGTATGATGATTTCTCAGAAAACTGGGAATCAATCTCCCCAAGGACCCAGCAATACCACTATTGGGCATATACCCTAAAGATGCACATTCCTACTCCAAAGACATTAGCTCAACTGTGTTCATAGCAACATTATTGGTAATAACAAGAACCTGGAAACAACCTAGATGCCCCTCAACTGAAGAATGGATTAACAAACTATGGTACATTTACACAATAGAGTACTACTTAGCAGTGAGAAAAAATGATATCCTAAAATTTGAAGGCAAATAGATGGATTTTGAAACTATCCTTCTGAGCAAGTTCTCACAAATTCAGAAAGGTAAGAAGGAGATGTACTCACTCATTGGTGGAGTTGAAACAAAAAAAGCTAAGCATGTCCAAGCTGTAAACCCCAACCACTGGACAGCTTGGGATCTGAAACACCTTGTACTGGCATCTTGGAGCTCATTCCTGCCAGAGAAACATTTGACTCAGTCTTGATGTGGAGGTGCGGAAAGCAGAATTCCCTGGAGTGGTTGTTAAACTAAGCCACCTTGAGACCTTGGGACCTCCTGCCCTTGCTGGGGAGGAGATAAACTGATGGAGAGAAGAGTGAGTGACTGGGAGGGGCAGGAAGGAGAAGGGAGCCTGAACAAGGGGATAGATGGATAAAAAAATGCTAACTCACAATGTAAAATGATAATTAGGCCATTAAAGGCAAGGTCAGCACTCTTGGGGAAAAAAATAAGGAAAAATTACTAAATATACTTATAGACTAAATTATGAAAAAATACAACAAATATTGCTTGTTTATGTTATATTAAAATATACTTTAATAAAAAAGGATTGCTTATATCTGGAAAAAAAAAGAGGATGTTCATGTACAAATCTAGACCATCTCATCTCTGCAAGATAGGTTTTCATCCACAGTCTACTAAAGGAGCAGTGCCTTCACTCCTCTAGTACAAATAAAAATTTTTAATGAAATTTAATAAATTGTGACTGCTTCTTTTTAAATGATTATTAGCTCTTTTACCACATTTCTCTTCCATAGAATGTTGGCATGATTTGTTCTACTGAAATTTCTCCTGTGATTTAAATTGTGAAAATTTTAATTAATAGATGATTTCATTGGGATTCAGTCTATGAACAATATTAAAAGTTTATGATTATCATAGATTTCAGTATGTATAGTTTTAATTCTCTTGAGAATAGTATACAGTTGTCTTTGTAAACTTGTTGCATATTTTTATATAGTTCTTATTAGATTTAGAACAAGGCCCATATAATCAGCATGTGTTTGAATTGATTTTTCAAATCATACACTTAGTTAACTATTTGATGCAGGCTGTTGAACTCTGTCTAGTAGAAACATTAGAAGTTAATCTTTAGACATCTACTCCCTGGGTTCTATTATATATGCTGGTGCCCTTATGTTAGTATTCTTAGGTTTAATTAAATGATTGTGATTAATGAATCCTAAATATGTCATTATCTTTAAAATTTTAGAATCTTAACTATAGTGCTTAAATTTAAACCTAAACCTTGGAAATGATGTAATCTTTTCTTTATTTCAAATATTTTTGTTGGTTTGTTTATGAATAATTTGTGTCAGGCAAAATAAATATCTTTATATTGTAGTTTTTAATAAATAAAAGCTAAGTTTAGCTTTTCAGTGTAAGGATACTTTTACATATTGTGATATAAATGAAGTAAGTCAATATTTAATTGTATTGGTTGATTTTTTTCACTAAAATTTCAAATTCTAAATCCTGAATTTCAGCAAATACATTGTTATTTTTAATACACCACTATGTAGAATTTAGTACTATTTTAAGAATGTCTGTTTAGATTTGATGTGGTTACATTGTGTTCATGTGATTTTTTTATGTTGACTTGACACAGGCTTCATTTGGAAAGAGAGTAAAACTGAGAAAAGGACCCCACCAAATTGTTCTGTGGACAAGCTTGTAAGAATTTTCTTCATTGTTTATTGGTGGGAGAGCTAATGTCATTGCAAGTGGTTCCACCAATGTGGCCATTATCTGTGTAAGAGACCCAGATTGAGCAAACTGGAGGAGCAAGACAAGAAGCAGCACTCTTGATATCCCCTGCCTCAGTTCCTGCCTCCAGGTTCCTGCCCTGATTGAGTTGCTACCCCTGTTTTCCTCAGTTATAAACTGCTACCTGAAAGGATAAGATGAAACATACAAAATTTTCCCAGTTGATTTTGTTGATGGTGTCTTACCACAACAATAGATATTCTATAATACAATATCATTTTGTTATATTTTTCTTGAACTATTTATATGCTACCATAGTCTTACTTTCCCAAGTATGTTTCCACCTTCAGATAGTATTATTGAATCCATAAGGTGTGAAAAAGTATATGTCTTAGGAAATAAAAAAGTGATCAGATTCACTTTATAAAACTCATCTTGAGTCTAGAAGGATGGGTCAACAGCAAAGAGCACTTACTGTTCTTGGAGAAGACCCCAGTTTGGTTTCCAGTATTAATACCAGGTAGCTCACTACTACAGGTACTTCAGCTATGCTATAGAAGATCTGATACCCTCATCTGGCTTCCCTGAGTCCCATCTTTCCCCCCTCCCCCCCATGTCATCTTTCTCCTTACTTTCACTCTCTCACACACAAAGTTTTTTTTTTTTAATTTCATTCATGCTCATACACAAATTCAATTTAACCTAATGTCCAATATAACTCCTATTAACTTACAAATGTTGTCTTCTCATTTTTAAAAATCATTTATTAAAATCATTGCATTTTATAATACTTTCATCATTTAAAAATGAAAAATGTCACATTAACATAAATATTTTCTTTGAGTGATAAATATAATTTTATCTAAACTCTTGAAATACAATTTATTAATATGAAATAAAAGATAACTATTTTCACTTTCTTCTGTTTATTCTTTTTAATTCTGAGATAAATTTTGTTCTTATATATTCATCCTGATACCATTGACAAACTGCTACGTAATATGGAGTCAGATAACTAGCTCACATGATGCACCCTCCTTAAAAGAAAAAAGGCTGGAATGCAGTTTGAAGACATTGAAATTTTAACCATGCATTATAGAATCATTTTATTCAATAAAAAATAAAAAACAAACACCTCCACTTAAATTCCGCCTTAAACAAACTCACCAACTTAGAATACTTGTTGTACACCCTTTGTGTACAACATAGTGGTTTATTTTCCTGACTTCAACTGACATCTCTGTCATTAGTTCAACTACAATACAAAGAACTTACGACACCTTCCATATAGAGCATGAAAATGATTCTTACAATTCACGAAAAACAGCTTATGCTATAAGAAGAATTACACTGACAGCCAAGACACCCTATTAACTTTCTATCTATATCTCTAAACAGTATGATACTTGAGCAACTTTTCTTTTATCTCTCTATAAAGAAAGTTTGAAACACACATCTCTCTCTTCCATACTGTATTTATTCTGTGATACTGTGCTGATTAGAGACATAGTATTTAAGTGTTAGTTGATAACTTAAAACTGGCCATCTAACCTTCATCCTAAAAACACATTTGATGTTGAAATTAGCTGATTTATTTTTGGAAGCGTTCTGCTTTGATCTGGTTCATAAATCCAAGTCATCCTGATGTGCTTTGGAAAGAGTTTAAACATCAAGTGACAAGCTAACGGGAAAGAAACATTCAGGTCTAATTTTTTTCAGAGATCATATTGCAGTTTACCCTTAATTAGTTGGAGATTCCATGTCCTTATGAAATTTTCACTATCATCTATTTGTTTTACTCCATAGAAAACTTCACACAAAGCTGCAACTAATAGTTATAATAAAATATGACTGATAGCTCAATCCTTTTCACAAATACAGATGTTTTAATTTATTAAAGCACTCTATTAAATACATAAATATTTAAGACTTACTATACAAGTTATATTTCTTACATTATGATCACACAAAAATATGAATGAATCTTTATTTAAAATTATGATGGAAATAATTGTAAATGCAAATGCTTTGGTTCACTTTCAACAGATCTATTATATATACTTATTTTATCTATTTAATAAGCTTGTAAGGTTTCCATAGACATATATTTTCATATTTCACTTTTATTATATGATTTTATAGATATTGTTAATCTTTATAGTATTATCTTTAACTTTGACTAAATTAAGAAAAATTTATGCATTATAACCACTTAAGTTTTAAAATAGAATAATGGAGAACTACAGAACTACTGTTTACTGCTGAGAAAATAATTAACCTTTTCCACACAGATGAGCACACCTACTGGCTGTCCAAAATAGAGTGGTCCGCTTTGAAACCATACATATACAACAAAAATGAACTTGGATGGTTATATTTATACATATTTGTGAACATGCATATATAAAAATAGTATATATGAATATATATCATATACATGTATAATAAATATAGATACACACATATATATAAACAAGTAGAATCAAAGAAAAGAAGCTATCAACTTGAGAGTTCAGGTGGTGAGGGACATTGAAAGGTGGGGGGAAGGGAAGAAGGGGGAAGTGCTATAATTCTATTTTAGGTGGAAGCGTTTTTGAAACATTGAATAATGAATAGTAAAGTAATGCCTAATCAGAGACTTGCTTTTATTAACAATCAGCCTACTGCCTATATGAAGGTAAACTAAATAAAACACAAAACAAACTAGTGACAAATTTACTAGGCAAACAGGAAATATCAAAAATCACCAGCTTTAACTTGCCCTTTGTTTCATTTAAGATAAGCTTGAGAAAATTTCTGAAATTATTTTTGAACTAAATTATGAGAGAAATTCATCTTTACATTTGTCATTTCTTTTTTTTAATTACTTTTTTCCTTCTTCAGTAATACACAGCATTGTAAGAAGTTCACTTAACAAAAGTGTTTGGCTGGGTTTTTGAGTCTATGGAGTCCTTAAGTGCCCCCAAATTGGAGTGGAACATGACTAAAATGACGCTTTTTGTCAATATACAATGTTGTAAATGGTAGGATGAAAGGATTTCTTCTCCACCCAAACTTTGTCCCATGTATAATCTACTATTAGTTTTCTTCTCAGACTATGCTAGTGGTTTTAATCTAAATTCACTTAAGAGTGATTATTTTAAAATAAACTTTTGAATAATGTATTGTGCATTTAAGAAATTCTCATCTCTCATTATTCAGGAAAAATGTATATATTTATATGTATTTTTCCCCATTGAACAGAGTCAGGTTTTGTCTTCTCTATACCAATGTTTCCCTGGACTTATGGTAAAGAAGGATATAGATGCTCCAGATAAACAAGTAGGTTCCATTACACAATACCAACAGTTATCCTCCGGGAAGTAAATGACTGATGGGGACGGACCTACATTTTTGAGGTTATTTTTTATAATCTGGGCTCTAAACTGAATGTAAATGAAAATTAAATAACTCAGATTTAAAAGCTGAAAAATAAAAAGGAATAAACACATGTTCCCAAATAAGATTAGTTAAGCCCCAACACATATTAATTTAATATAAACCTTAGTATAGAATACATCATCATCAAGAACTACTTAAGAAAACAATTTTGAGTGTACTATTTTTATCTTTTTAAGGGAATTCATTTCTCTCATTTTAATATTGCTAGTGTAATTAATGAAATATAAATGTTGCGTCACATAAGTATATAAGCTCACCTACATTGTACATTCATCTTAGTGTTGCATGAGACAGTTGCTGGACAACATCAAATACAGCCTTGTATTTTAAAATAAGTAGACATCATCTTCAAAGAGACCATGTGTACAAAAAGTTACACTGTGGCAGACACATAGGATTACCATGGCAATGATGAGCATGTCTATCTGCTTTTCTTTCTACAGGAGAGTTTACCAGCTTGGTGTCAGCTGTGTGGATTTTAGGTTAAAATTCCTATGTTTAAATTTTTAATTTCTAAGTCACAATAAAAAGAATGGTAGTATATTTAGCCTTTTGTTTCTTTAAATATTTTCATTATTCCTTGAGTATTTGAATAATGTATATATATTCACATATGTCTGTATGTTATATAATTCACATTCGTTTTCTCTCTTGGACCCTAGTTATGACTCTTAGGGTAGATCCAAAGCAGAATATTTAACTGTAAAAAAAAGAGAGAGATGAGGTATGATGTTATAAAAGTGTTAACAGTTTAAAACTCAGAACTGTGACCCATACCCAGGAAAAAAGAGTAACGTGTCTGACAGTCTTAATGCTGAAATAATTTGGAAAAAATGGATGGGCGATAGGTTAAAAAAAAAAAAAGCTTTACAAATGAGTAAACATAGCCAGATAATACAATAATAGTGAAAAGTTATTCTGCATGTGGCATTCATCATGTATGCCAAAATAACACAAGCTCCGAAAGGCTATTGTCAATGCAAGTCAATGTGAAGGCTGATGGTAATTAGACAAGCTTTGCTCACACATACATCTGTCTCTCCTACTCCTTGCTAGTCGTAAACATAAGGAGTTAGTGATTTAATGGCAAGAAGGCTTTCTTGCTGAGTGAAGGAGATAATGGTTTAGAGATTAAAGGTTAAAATGTTAAGCAAGAACCAATTTAAAGCAGTTAGTACTGATTTTGTTTGTTTTTTTTTTTGTTTGTATGAAACATGAACCTATATTGGTTTAAAGATATTATGAAGGGCAAATTGTCCTTTTGTTATGCAGCAAACAAGAGGGAAAGGTTTGAGCTTTCCCCGGTGTAATGACTTTATCTCTACCCTCATTTTTGTTGGAATAATATTTCTAAAAGGAAAGATTTTTTAAAAGACCTCGGGATATTTCATTTAACTCTCTATAAATTAATTCTGGGAGAAAAATGAACCAATACATAAATACTTGTTTAAAGAAAACATTAGAAATAAAAGTATTGAATGAAAATGGGAAATGGCTCATTTTTTCACTGCTCTAAAAATCAATAGGATGGAAATAGCCTCTGGTATAACTCTCCTACCCAGCACCACAGCCCCCACCACTTACATGCTTGACTTTCTCCCATGAGATTACATAACAGATATACTTTAAAAAAAGCTTGCACAGCATGAGGTCCTATGGGAATTACGCATTATTATATCTATGCATGTACTTTAAAGACACCTTTTTTTTTTTTAAGCTGGGAAAAAACATTTTCTTTGCAATTAAAACTTAACTCTTAGAGGAGCAGACCCCCAAAAATATAAGTGATTCTAAATAAAGTATATAAAAATCATGTCTTCTATACTTGCTTATCACTGTTTTCTGTAAATTGTTCTGGTTCCAGCCTTTTTTTTTCTGGCATGTAATATTGAGCACATTCCCATACAAGTCATAAACTTTAGATGATTACATTTACCCTATCTATGAAGCTAGCGCTTTACCTCAAAAGTTTATTTTTTAATTGAGACTTTTTTAAAGATAAATGTGTGACCTGACTCAGTCTTGATGTTGGGGGGAGAAAATGGGGGGTGTGATGGGGAGATGTGGAGAAGAGAGAGTGATCTGATCTGGTGGGAGGGGGAAGGGACTTTGAATAAGGATATACAAGGATAGAAAATGTGACTTTTTTCATAATAAAAAAAAATGTGTGAATCTCTTCAGTAAAATTCTATATGTTATAATAGGAAACAAGATTTTAAAAAATGTATCTGATTTATTGTGGGGCCCCGTGTTAATTACTGTGAAAGATGATGCCATGTTATCAGGTCTCTTACTTTGTGCTTTTTGGTTCTCATTATATTGCTTATGGTACATGGACTCTATAAAGGAAAGGAACAAAATTAGATGTGGAGACAGGTAAAGGAAACAACACAATGTCATCTGTGCTTGTTTTCTTCAAGAATAGGCAGAGAAGACTTTTCCATAAGTTCATTCAACTTGAATTAATAACTCCCGTCACATCCTCTGGACACTTCTTTACACTTAATTCTCCACTATGGACTTATTACATTCTCTGGTGTCTAGAAAGAACTGCTGGTACACAAGACACAGGAAATATTTACACAGTATACAGTCTGTATTTGTATCTGAAACTGAGATTTTTAGCTCAGTTTGATTCTGGTAAGTCTCAATACTGAATCACTCATGGTAACTAAATTATCTCTTCCTAAATTGGCTTTAATTAAGTCCATCTTACTCTCATACTGTCCACAAAGAGAAAGCGTTAAAATGTCAACTACCCAGAATAAACAATAAATACAAAATTTAAAAATGTAGGCTTTTTTCTGCTGTAGATATTACTAAAACCTTAAATTAAAATATAGAGTATCTTTTGTTCTTACTTACTATGAAAAATTTAAATATAACTAAAAGAATAAATTATAGCTGGGTATCATGGCATTAATTATTTTAATTTATTCTTCCCCCTTTACATTGTATAGCCATCCATTCTGCCTTAATATCTATGAGAAGGTCAACTTGAATACATGCTCTAGCCTACAGTTTTATTTTTCATGTGTACCTTGAGAGAATTTCTTTTAATCAAATTTCTGTTTTATGCGATGGGAAATGCATATGCTGTTGATAAAAATAAAATTGGTCCCTTTGAAAGTCCCACAACAGTTAAAGTTTATGATCAGATCTGTGATGAGTTGGTACTCGATTGAATCGTTACTGAATAGAGATATAAATTTCCAACTGGACCAGCACATGAGAGTCCAAACTATGGAACAGGATGTTTGGCAATGTGTTAGATAGAAGGGCAAAATGTAAGTTTTCTCTTTCTCTGGGAAAATGCTTTTCCCTCTAAGGCCCTTAACACTCACAGACTTCTTTTCCCTACAGGTTTGTGTCCATTAATCTTATCACCTCCAAACCAGCTGAGCCAGCACTTACCCATTCAGCACTTTCCACAACAAGTAAATGGCTCTTTGGTTGTTAGATCTTGCCCAAGAGGCATACCTAGCACAGTAGGGAAGGCACAGGCCTTATGTATTTACAATTCAAAAAAAGCATCGAGCAACAATTGTGGTCTAAGTAAAATGTTTCTCTGGGTAATTGTGTTATCTTCTAGGTGACCTTGGGTATGACAGTGATTATTTCGAATAATATAAAAATAATTTATTCAGAAAAGTCACAGATCTATAATGATGGTATCTGCTATCATCTTGGGAAATAAAGGTTCAGCAATTCTACAGGCACATTTAGGTTTTTGGTAGGTTTTGTTTATTTACCTTATAAATTTGAAGGAACACATGTTCTACTTTAGTTTACTTTATTAGTCTAATAAGTTTACCTTTTGATACCTTTCTTATATTGAGAAACTTCAACAATGTTTTCAACAAGCTTAGATTTAATTAAAGAATAAAAGATCTTGACAAGGTACCCCTGTATTTTTAAGAAACACGGACAATTTAGAAAAGTTGTACATTTCTGGACATGCTAAGTTGCTGGTATATGCATATATATCTGAAAACAAGAGAAATTGTCAAGTGCATATTTTCCCAAGTTGCTAGAAAACAAAACACTTCATTAGTTGTTCTTAGATTTAAGATTATATCTTTCAAAAATGTGACCTACAGTTTTGATTATAAATGACTATTCAATATAAAACATGCATAACTATCAAGGAACACAGAAGAAAGCAAAAGACAAATCTCTGAAATTTTTCTTGGTTGGTACCAAATATGTCATCTTTAGAGTTCTTTATACCTTCTATTCTTTACTCCTTGATTGCACATGTTTCTTAGGTTAACAAACTTTAGGCCTTGTGAAGGCCCACACCAAACTCTTTACATGTTCTTTCAAATGTAGCGTCACCTTGCATAATTAAGAAGTGATACTATTTACAATACTGAATGATGGGAAAATACACTTGTTATCATCATCAGTGAATGGGTTCTTCATTTGAGCCTGTTACTCCCATTACTTTAGTGTAAGGTAATTGTGGAAGATGTCTGTGCAAATGTAATTGCCTTGTAAATACGAAAATCATTTTCTTTAATTAGCCTTAGTGTGACTCTAGAACTTGAATGTACAACAAGAATTGTAACAATATTTCCAAAGATTTTCCTAGATAATATTTGGAAAAGTACTACTTTTTACAAATAATAGACACTTCTCCACAAACATCAATGTGTTCCATCAGATGATAGTTTTTATGGCAATGCTCTTAGCATCAGCACTCACTCTTGAGATGATTGAGACACACTCGTTTTGCATAATGCTTTCTATTCTTTGAGATTTTTGTACATGTATATAATATAGTCTGATGTACCCTCCTCATCACTCTCCTTCCAATTCTCTACAACACAGGTCTGTTCCAACTCCAGTTTGTTGTATAAGCGTTAACCCTTTTGAGCCACTTAAAAACTGGACAGCCTGGGAGGTTCCCACTAATTATCATATCACATTTGCATGAGGAAATTTGAAAGATGAAAGCTAGTGTCTGTGGCTTTTTCTGCCAGCAAGTTATCTGGCTCATAGGAAGGCATCATTGCTTAAAGGGGTGATATCATTGATTTTTTCAATTACAGACAAGAGAAACATTGCCTTAAAAGGTTTTCTTTTGGGGCATATTTACCTAAGTGACAACACCCATACTGGTGGGCAAGGGTGTTGTACTCTGTTACTTGGAGAAGAAAGCTATTACAGTTAGCCTTCTTTCTCTTATCTTCCCTGATTTGTCACTGATTGTAAAATCATAGGAAGGGTTCAGAAAACAATCCTTGAAGGTAGTTAGGAACAAATCCCAACTTATCTCTTCCATGTGTTTAGAGGATATTTATATGATAGGCTCTGCTGACATAGAATGGTCCTCTGTAGAGTGGCAGTCCCAACAGAAACAACAACAAAAATTTAAGGAAGGAGGCCTTTTTAGAAATACATGTTGGGAAGACTTTACATAGAAAGCAACAGGAGTCCACTGTTTCTGGCACCTGCTTCCCTGTAGCATCTGAGGCTTGTGTCTATGTCTCCAAAGTTTTGTCAAGACCCACGCATTTGAAGCTGCTCTTAGCCTGGTGTCTCCTTTTTTTCCTCCTTGTCTCTGATTCTCAGGTTGGCTACACCCCTCCCCCATGGAAAAACAAACAAGTCTGGCTTTTATAAGCTCTTTGTAACTTTCAAATAGTAGTTTGGAGCCCTCTCTTGGAGATGAAGTGCCTGAAGTATTTATTACAAGAGGACTGAAGGCTAGGGGAGGCAAGCAGAGGCCTTTTCATCTGGTTTATATAGCTGGGAGCTCCCTTGCATCATCTGCACTGATCACTGAAGAGCTCTGTAGCTCTGTTCTGTGTTAACCCTCTCAGACCCCAATGGCCTCTGGGAGACCTGACCCCTACTTTGAGACACATTGAACTGGAAATAATAACTCCCATATGGGAGAAGAATACTCTAGCTTCCAGAGCTTATCAGGCTTTGTTTTTTCTATGACGACTAAGAATGGAGTGTGTATTGGAAGCAATTCTCTCAGCTTATGGCTATTTTCATAGGGGTTCTATATTTAATAAAGGTTAAATCCATAGAAAGAGTGAGTCAAAGGCACTTTTCATGATCAACAATTTCACCTACTTCAGAAGCCTGCCTCTTCCCACTCTCTTCATGCCTGCTCTAAGCGGGAACTCAGCAGCTCTGGCTTTGTCTACTAGGCAAATGGCCCTTTCCTCCGAGAATATAAGAATTTTCAATCTGAACTTGTACATCACTCTTAGATGTCTAGCTCTGCCACACAAAAGAAAAGCTTTTTGAGTAATTGCAGGACTTAATTAGCCTATGTTCACACAAAGTCTTCCTTTGTTCACCTATCAACAGGCTGCTTTCATCAGGGGTCCTCCAACTCTCTGAGGACCATTCTTTTTCCAAGTTTTATACAGATTTCTATTTTCAGCTTTGGAGTCCTATGATGTAAGGCTCTACATTTGAGTACCCCGTCTCTCTTTTCTGATTCATTCCCACCACAAATAAGTCCTTCCAATCTTGATGGTGATCTGATCACATCCCGAATCTGCTAAAGCCTGATCTTCAGTAACATAGAAAGGACATTTTGAATAGCAATGGTGTATGGTGACAATAAGCTACAGAAGCTGTATTATTTCTACTCTATTTTCCTATCTTTATAACAGAGCTATAGGAAAACCACAAAAAATGGATATAAAGAGAAAGAGAGAGTCACCTACTAGATAATTGATGGCAGCCATATTCTGAGTATCATCTGATGCTTATAATCTACATTTTTAGAGCCAAATATCTAAGCAATCTATCAGACTATACTTCTATATCAAACTAAACAACTGAAATTATGTATGGTTTCTATGATTCATCCTGAAAAATCTGTTAAACCTAATTCATTTACATTATTATGACACTTGAAGATGAAAGATGATTAACATCATTACAAAAAGATGTTTCTAGCCATCTGATGGTGGCACTTGTCCTTTGATCCTAGCATTTGAGAGGCAGAAGCAGGTAGATCTCTAAATTCAAGGCCAAAATTTATAAAGCAAGTTCTAGGATATCTATGGCTTCATAGAGAAACCCCGTTTCAAAATAACAAAAGCAAGCAAACAGAAAACATGTTTCCAAATGGTAAACACTCTTGTACAATATATTAAATCTCAGTGACACTCAGTCTTCACCAAACTGTGCTAGAACTAGTCAGGATATCAAGAACTAAACAGGATGTAGTAAAGAAGAGTATAGTACTTCTCTGAACATTTGATAAGGAATGTATATTGTTTTTGACACTTTCACAGATGGATGCTTCCATGGTTTCATTTACTAATTCCAGGTTTGGATTTTTTTTTAAAGCAAGGTGAGCTGTGTAGCATAGGCTGGTCTGGAGCTCACAGTAATGTGCATGGTTCTGCCTCCCTGGCACCAGGTTTAAAGAATGCACCTGGCAATTCTCAAAACTGGATAAGGCATAGTACTACTTTCTCCAAATGAACATGTATGCAGACTGTCCTTAAGCCCCTAGTGAAAGTTTGTTTTTCAGGGAGGACCCTTTGAAATTTGATGTATCTTGTTTCCACTGAGTAACTGCTAGGAGCCCAAGGCTGTCTATAGCATATTCAACAGCATTTTGGTCAAATATTCAAAGCTAAGTCAAACTCATAAACTTTTTGTTTTTGGAGTAGAAATATGTTACAATCTCTAGAAGGGGCATGTTCAATACTGTTACACTGCTTCCTCATTCCCTGACTACTGCTGCTTAGTTAGCACTTTTTTTTTTTTTTTTTGTCTATACAACTTCAAAATCTAAGAGGGATCATATTTTTTTTCTTATGAATTTATTACTGTGATCACTTTTCTTCAATATCTTATTTTGTTAGGGAATGTGAAGTCATTTTCCTGATTGGCAGGTATTTCTGTAGAGATACATTTTATTTGCTGGTAATGGTCTCTACATGCACACTGGCCCTACTGAATAGCCATATACCAAACTTCAGTTCTTTTCAATTCTGACCTGTGATACCCACCAAAAATATACATGTTGAAAAGACATAATCTGTTACTTCATTGCCAAACTTTCCCCAAATCTTTTCAAAGTATTATTTGAATAAAACATGTGTAAATCAACTTTTTGACTTTTTTATTTTACCACCATGAAAATGGCAGCCCTGGGAAAAATTAAATCACCTCAACTAGTGCTAAAAAAATTAAGAGTGTTCTTAACTTAATGTTACTTGTTTCTTTCAGCAAAATAAAATCCAATTAACATTCTTTAATTTTGAAGAAGCATTTTGGAATATCATGCATATCTGAAAAGTACAATCAAATAAGAAGAAATACTTAGTATTATAGCATTATACAAATGAATGAATCTTCTTATCCGGTAATGTGAATTTAATGTAATACTTCTTAATCACAATTAAGTGTGTTTCTCCTGAAGGCAACATCTATAGGCCTTTAAAACTTTATATCAACGTGATACATAGAACACAAATCTGTACATCTTACCTAAAGTTTACCAGAAAAGTCTACGATAAAAGTTTCAAAACTCCTTTCTTACAACTTTTTGAGAAGTACTATAAATTTTATCCCAAGTCACCCTACTGTGTAACAGCACACAGAATCATCTTGCTCTTTTCTAATTGAAGCACAATATCATGGATAACATCTCCCCAGTTCTTGCTGACTTGCATTTCCAGTGTCTGGTGACCACCATTTTCTGTTCAGGTTTTGGGTTACATGTGAAAATGAACTTATGTGGTAGCTGCCTTTCTATGCTTACTTTACTTCATTTAACTCAATGGTTTCTTTTTATATTAGTGTGGTACTAAATGACAGGAATTTATTCTTTTTTCTGATAGAACACTTTTCCTTTATATATATGTACTGCATTTTTTTTATCTATTTATTGGTTGACTCAACCATTGTATCTGTCTTGACTGCAATGAATGTGAGAATGCAGATATATCCTCTACATCCTTATTTCATCTCCTTTGGACATATACCAAGGAATAGAATAGCTGGCAGTATGACAGCTCTGTTGTTAATTTTTTTGGGGACCTGTCACAGTTAAAATGAGCTCACACTCCAGGTAAAGTGGTCAAGAATGTCTTCTCCACATTCTTGCCAGCATATTCCAAGAGTGGATGGAGAATTACTCTACTGGTTTACTAAGTTTCTATTTTGAAATCTATTTTCTTTTAAATATGGAGGTGTTTGCAAACATGCTTTAAGTTTGAAAATTTTATCACTATATTTGAAGTATCAACACCAGTAAAAAAAGGATATTTAAAATATCTTTTTTGGAGTTGTCATCTTGCTTTTCTAAAATGTGGTGATTTGAGATGATGAAATTCATTCCTCTTACACTGAGATTTAAATGAGGTAAATAATACATCCTAATTTTTACCTCATTAAGCATTTTTTTAAAAATATTAGGCTTTAGGATTATTATCAAAGTGGAAGCATTAAAATGCACAAGACTATATTTGTTATTTTAATAACAAAAAGAAACCTTAACCTTAAGTGTAGTTTTCATATAGGACATCAATTTACTTAGGTGGGGATCTCATCACTTTTTTAGTTTTGTTTCATGCAAGTCATTGACATTATTGCTTAAATATGCATATACTGTCTAGCAGTTAAATTAGAAAAAAGGTTGTTTCACAGGATTTGGGTGAGCTTCTTTTTCTCTCCCTGTTTAAATCTGTTGTTCCTTCCAGAGAGCCTCAGACATCTCACCCTATCAGCTCAAGGCCATAAGGCTTTGCTTGCTTCCATTTTCTCCTATTGGTCTTTATTCCATAGCAATGAAGAAGAAAAGAATATAGCCAGAGTAATTCATTTAGGACCTAAGTATACAGACATTTTTACTTATTAAAGTAAAATCTATGCATTACCTATAAGTATCCCTGAGAAATCAGTGTTTTGCAGAAATAATCAAGAATATAATTATAAGATGCAATTCTAAAAAATAGCTAATATCAATATTAACCATATTTTCTTATCTTATAAAGGACATTCAAAACTCTGTCTAAATCATTAAATATTTTCTGACAGATAAAAAGAGAACTTTGTGGCTGCATATTTGCTTAATGGAGAAAAAAAAAGAAAATGTTGCAAGATCGATAGGTAATCAATAATCTCCAAAGTTACACAACAATATTCTATGTACTTTGGTTAAAGTGGATGTTTCCTTTTTTAAAAAAAAAGTCTTCAGTTTGGCTAAAGAGAGAAAATAATATTCTATTTGCTGTAAGTTTTGAGACACTTAAAGCTTTACCAGGATGCTACAAGAGAAGCACTTTTGAGTTGGATGAATTTAGTGTTAATCACAGAAAGTCAGCATGCCTTTTCAATTTGGAGAAAAACTAAAAATGACCTAATCCAAGACCTTTCATGATATCTGTGCTCTGCTGTGCACAGAGGACTGTTGATTCTCACAATTGTGTTTCCATGAAACTTGTGTGGTCCTTGTTAGGGAGCCTAAGAGTGAAGCAAAGACAATAGCACTTACTATAAAATGGTTTTGATCATTATGTTTGTTCCCTCAATTTGTGGTTCAAGTTACCCTTTATTAAGAAAAGCTGGCTGATGTAAAATCACTTACTAAACAGTATAAATACAGCTCTACTCTTCTCCAATTTTCCATGAAACTATTGGCCACACACACATCGTTGTCAAAGGGCTCTGCTTCTTGTCAGTTGCACACTGGGCAGACAGATGAGAGACTGGTCATGCGCTAATTTGGAGGGCAGGCTTTAGATGTTCAGTCCATTCTAAAACACATAGGCTCCAATTACTAGATCATTCAGAATAATAATAAGGAGATACAACTGTGAAATAGAATTTAGAATGTATGTTGTGAAGACTGACTTGAGGATGGCATCATTTGGGGGAAATTCCAACCTGAAATAAAAAAAAGGGCTAACCTGCAACCATCTCAGAGTGAAAGTTCTGGGAAAAAATTAAAAGCTATGAAATTCTTTATTCAGACTTGACTAAATTGATATTTTACTGAAACAGACCTGAAAAGTTCTACATTTATAAGAAGGTCATTAATATAATTTTACATAAATAGCAAACAGTATAAATATGCAGTATCGTGGTGGTTACCACAGAAAACCTATCTGTCCATATTGTAAAGTATGACTAGAGAAACTTTGTTTGAAAATTTCTCATTTAAAAATAATTTGATTTAGGCTAGACATTGTGTTGCAAAAAGTAAAAACATTTACAGTTAGTTTAAAATATCTTATTTAGGATAATAAAAGTGTCTTCAGTAAAAATCAAAAATATAAAAATGAATAATTACCACACAAGGAATGCACATGTGTTAAACTTTTCCTAATATGTAAATATATGCAAATACAGAAGAAAGACTATTCACACATCTTTAAAAATAGTCATGTCTTCATAAAGAAAACTCATGACAGCTTTTCTGTATTATTTTTGAATTATACATAAAATACAATCTTACATAATTTTCATCTTTATGTTTGTATATAGGAGTTCAAACATTGAGTAACTAACCTGAGTATAAAAATTGAAATTATATAATATTCAATCAGAAGAAAAATGTGGGTTTTTTTATTTTGCATTTATCAAGAAAAACAGTAAAATGAATTTAAAATGCTGAGAAGTTAACAATAACTATAAAGAAGATAAAAATCATAAGCATGATTTATCAAGGGTGATAATGCAAATAAGATTGCTACATATATATTTACTTTGTGTTCAGCTTTCCCTCTGAATTTTTTGTTTCCAACCCTGTATATCCTTATTCAAGGTCCCTTCCCTCTTCTGCCACATCAGGTCATTTTTTATTCTCCACAACTCCCCATCCACTCCCTGGGCAGGGAGCAGACAGTCCTATGGTCCCACTGACCCAATAATGCTTGAATCAGCCTCCACACCAGGCAAATCCAGTTTTGTGCCCCCTCCCTCAAGAGTGAGTCAGGTGTTTCTATACTTGGAGTGGGATCCGAAGGGTCAGTTCTGGGTGTCTCTGATCCCAAGCTGTTCAGTGATTGTGGTTTACCGCTTGGGCATGCTTGGCTTTTTTCTTGTTTGTTTGTTTAGAGACCACTAATGAGTGAGCACATCCCTTGCTTATCTTTCTGAGATTGTGATATCTCGCTCAGGAGGATATTCTCCAAATCCATCCATTTGCCTGCAAATTTTAGGATATCATTTTTTCTTACTGCTGAGTAGTATTCCATTGTGTAGATGTACCACAGTTTGTTAATCCATTCTTCAGTTGAGGGACATCTAGGCTGTTTCCAGGTTCTTGCTATTACAAATAATGCTGCTATGAACATAGTTGAGCTAATACCATTGGAGTGTGAATGTGCCTCTTTAGGGTATACACCCAGAAGTGGTATTGCTGGGTCCTTGGGGAGATTGATTCTCAATTTTCTTATAAACCACCATATTGCATTCCAAAGTGGCTGAACAAGCTTACACTCCCACCAACAATGGAGGAGTGCACCCCTTGCTCCGCATCCTCTCCAACATAGGCTGTCATCTGTGCCTTTTATCTTAGCCAATCTAACAGGTGTTAGGTGGTATCTCAAAGTTGTTTTGATTTGCATTTCTCTGATGGCTAAAGATGAAGAGCACCTTTTTAGGTGCCTTTCAGCCATCCGTAGTTCCTCTGGTGAGAATTCCCTTTTTAGATCTGTACCCCATTTTTTGATTGGGTTATTCAAGATTTTGGGCTCTACATTCTTGAGCTCTTTATATATCTTAGAGATCAGTCCTCTATCACTTGCAGAGTTGGTGAAAATCTTTGCCCATTTTGTAGGCTGGCGTTTTGTCCTATTGACAGTGTCCTTGGCTTTGAAAAGCCTCCTAAGTTCAGGAGATCCCACTTAATAATTGTTGGTCTTAGTGTCTGTGCCACTGGTGTTATATATAGGAAGTGGTCGCCTGTGCCAATTTGTAGAAGTGTATTTCTCACTTTCTTTTCTATCAAGTTCAAAGTGGCTGGGTTTAAGTTGAGGTCTTTGATCCACGTGTATTTGAGTTTTGTGCAGGGTGACAGGCTCGGATCTATTTGCATTTTTCTACACACTTCCATCCAGCCATGCCAACACCATTTGTTAAATATACTATCATTTTTCCATTGAATGTTTTGGGCCTCTTTGTCAAAGATTAGGTGTTCATAGGTTTTTGGGTTAATGTCTGGATCCTCAATTCTATTCCACTGGTCCACAAGTCTGTTTTCATGCCAGTACCAGGCTGTTTTTATTACTGTAGCTCTATAGTATAGCTTGAAGTCAGGGATGGTGATACCTCCTGAGGTTCTTTTGTTGAGTAAAATTGTTTTGGCAATCCTGGCTTTCCTGTTATTCCAAATAAAATCGAGTATTGTTCTTTCAAGGTCCAAAAAATATTGTGTTGGGATTTTGATGGGCAGTGCATTGAATCTGTAGATTGCCTTTGGTAGAATTGCCATTTTTACCATGTTGATCCTACCAATCCAGGAACATGGGAGAGGTTTCCATTTTCTGATATCCTCTTCAATTTCTTTCTTCAGTGATTTAAAATTTTTGTCAAATAGGTCTGTTACTTCTTTGGTTATAGTTACTCCAAGGTATTGAATACTATTTGCAGCTATTATGAAGAATAATGTTTCCCTTATTTCTTTTTCAGCTCTTCTACCCTTAGTGTATAGAAGGGCTACTGATTTATTTGTGTTAATCTTGTATCCTGCAACATTGCTGAAGGTGTTTATCAGCAGTATCAGTTCCTTGGAAGAGTTTTGTGGGTCACTTATGTATACAATCATATCATCTGCAAATAGAGATAGCTTCACTTCTTCTTTTCCAATTTGTATCCCCTTAATCCCTTTTCATTCCCTTATTGCTTTAGCTAAAACTTCGAGAACTATTCTGAATAGATAAGGAAGACATGCTTGTCTATTTCCTGACTTTAGTGGGATTGCTTTGAGTTTTTCTCCATTAAGTTTGATACTGGCTGTCGGCTTCTTGTACATTGCATTTATTATATTTAGGTATTCTCCCTGTATTCCTGATCTCTCCAGGGCTTTAATCATAAAGGAGTGTTGGATTTTGTCAAAGGCTTTCTCTGCATCTAAGGATATGATCATGTGGTTTTGTTCCTTTAGTTTTTTTATATGATGGATAACATTTACAGTTTTTCGTATGTTAAACCAGCCCTGCATTTCTGGGATGAAGCCTACTTGGTCGTGATTGATGATATCTTTTATACATTGTTGTATATGGTTGGCCGAAATTTTGTTGAAAATTTTCGCATCAATATTCATGAGAGAAATTGGTCTGTAATTCTCCTTCTTTCTTGTGTCTTTGAGTGGCTTGGGTATTACGGTGATTGTGGCGTCTTAAAAGGAATTTGTCTATATGCCTCAGTTTCTACTGTGTGAAATAGTTTGAGGAGTAACGGTAGTAATTCTTCTTTGAATGTCTGGTAGAATTTGGCACTGAAACCATCTGGACCAGGGCTTTTATTTTTGGGGAGGTTTTTAATGACAGCTTCAATTTCCTTAAGGGTTATAGGCCTGTTTAGGTAATTAATCTGATCTTAATTTAATTTTGGTAGATGGTACCTGTCCAGAAAGCTGTCCATTTCTCCTCGGTTTTCCATTTTTGTGGAATACAGATTTTCAAAATATGATCTGATGATTCTCTGTATTTCCTGGGGGTCTGTTTTTATGTCCCCCTTTTCGTTTCTGATTTTATTGATTAGAACACTCTCTCTCTGTTTTTTGATTAGTTTGGCTAAGGGCTTATCTATCTTGTTAACTTTCTCAAAGAACCAACTCTTAGATTCTTAGATTCTTTGTATTGTTCTTTTTGTTTCAATTGTAATGATTTCAGCTCTAAATTTGATTATTTCATGCCATCTACTCCTTCTAGGTGAGTTCGCTTCTAACTGTTCTAAGGCTTTCAGCTGCACTGTTAGGTCTCTAGTGTGGGATTTCTCTACCTTTTTCATATAGACATCTAAAGCTATGAATTTTCCTCTTAAGACTGCTTTCATTGTGTCCCACAAATCTGGATACGTTGTAGATTCATTTTCATTGAATTCTAGGAAGAATTTGATTTCTTTCTTAATTTCTTCCTTGAACCAGAGATGGTTCAGCTGAGTGATGTTTAGTTTCCATGATATGGTAGACTTTCTTTGGGTTTTGATGTTGTTGAACTCTAACTTCAGGCCCTGGTGGTCTGATAAGTTATAAGGGATTATTTCCATTTTTTTGTATCTGTTATATTTGCTTTATGACCAATTATGTGGTCAATTTTGGAGAAAGTTCCATGAGGAGCTGAGAAATATGTATATTCCTTTGCCTTCGGATGGAAGCTTCTGTAATTATCTATTAAATCCATTTGCATCATAACCTCTTTTAGACTCCTTATTTCTCTGTTGAGACTCTGTCTGGTTGATCTATCCAGGGTTGAAAGTGAGGTATTGAAGTCTCCCACTATTAGGATGTAAGAATTGATGTGGGATTCGAGGTTTAGCAGTGTTTCTTTTACATAAGTAGGTGCTCTTATATTAGAGGCATAAATATTCAAGATTGAAATTTCCTCTTGGTGAATTTTTCCTGTGATGAATAAGTAGTGACCATCTTGGTCCCTTTTAACTGCTTTTAGTTTAAAGTCTACTTTGTTAGATATTAGTATTGCAAGCTCTGCTTGTTTCTTAGGACCGTTTGACTGGAAAATCTTTTCCCAACACTTTATTCTAAGTCTGTGTCTGTCTTTGCTGTTGAGGTGTGTTTCTTGTAGGCAACAGAAGGATGGCTTCTGTTGTTGTATCCATCTTGCTAGTGTGTGACGTTTTATAGGAGAGTTGAAACCATTGATATTAAGGGAAATTAGTGACCATAGATTCATATTTCCTGCCATTTTTGATGGTAACTTGTTTGTATTTCCTTTCTCTAGGGTATTCTTCTGTGGAATTATTGATTGGTGTGATTTTGCGGGTGTATCTGGGGTCCTTAGGTTGGGGTTTTCCCTCTAATACTCTCTGTAGTGCTGGATTGGTAGATAGATATTCTTTCAGTTTAACTTTGTCCTGAAATACCTTGTTTACTCCATCTATGGTGACTGATAATTTTGCAAGGTTTAGTAATCTAGTTTGGCAGCCATGCTTTTTATCATCTGTATACCTTCTGACCAAGTCCTTCTAGCTTTCATTGTTTCCATTGAATAGTCAGGCGTTATTCTGATGGGTCTGCCTTTATATGTGAGTTGACCCTTTTCTTTTGCAGCTCTTAAAATTTTTTCTTTGTTCTGTATGTTTTGTGGCTTGATTATAATGTGGCACACTGACTTTTTCTTGGGATCATATCTATTTGGTGTTCTGTAAGCTTCTTGTATCTTTATAGGCATTTCCTTCTTCAGGTTAGGGAAGTTTTCTTCTATGATTTTATTGAAAACATTATCTGTGCCTTTGAGCTGGTATTCTTCTCCTTCTTCTATTCCTATTATTCTCAAATTAGGAATTTTCATGGTGTCCCAGATTTCCTGATCATTTTGAGTTATGGTTTTTTTTAGTTTTACTATTTTCTTTGACTGACATATCTATTTGAGCTACTGAGTCTTCCACTTCAGAGATTCCATCTTCCATCTCTTGAACTCTGTTTGTTATGCTTGAATCTGTGGTTCCAGCTTTTTTCTTCAGGTTTTCTATTTCCATCTTTCCCTCATTTTGTGCCTTTTTTATTGCTTCTATTTCAGCTTTTATTTCTGCTTTTAGTTCCTGGCATGTTTCTTTCATAGATTTGTTCATCTCTTCCAATTTTTTGTTTGTATTTTCTTTTATTTCTTTAAGGATTTTTTTCATATCTTCTTTGAGAGCTTCGATGATCATCAAAAAGGAATTTTTGGTGTTGCTTCCTTCTGTTTCCTCTTCATTGCTCAGTTTAGGTCTTGTATTTGTAAGATCGCCACTCTCTTCTGGAGTTACCATGTCGTTCTTTGTATTATTATGTAATTTTTTGCAGTAACATTTGTCCATGGCTTCAGTGGTTCACGATTAGATGGCTCCTGGTCAGTTGTGGCACTCGGGCTTGTGTGCCTCCTGTCACCTCTGTGGGCGGGGTCTGAGTCTGTCCTTCAGGGACTCCTGTAGTTATCTGATCGCTCAGTTCGAAGTCTAGGTAGGTAACCTTGCAAATTCCTTCAACAGTAGCTGTGGGTATGGTGAGAGGCAGACTCTATCTGCCCCTGCCACAGAGTGCGCTGGGAGTCTGCAGACAGCACCCGGTCCCCGAAAAATGTGTTTTAAATTCATATCTGAATGCAAATTTTAAATGCTTAAATGTAGTTTTACCAATAAAAAAGAGAATACTCTTTTCTAATAGTAAAATAAAATTTCTGTGATGATATCATGTGGATATTTGTTAGATATCTATCAAATCCTGAAATATCGGAGATAGCACACAGTCAAATCCTAGGTAGACAGCTCAGGAAATTCTTGATCCTTGAGTACAAGGATAAACAGCTGAGAGTCAATCACACACATCTTTAATCCCAGGACTGGGAAATCGGGGAGTAGTGACCCACACTTGTAATCCCATAACTCCAGAGACAGAACTTCTGTTTCTGTGAGTTCAAGGCTAGCTATGAAATGGAGTAGTGTACACCTTCACTCCTAACCTGCATGGGATAGGGTATATAAGGGCTCCTAGAAACCCAGCCGAGACAGAATTTACTGCCAGAAGCGACCAGGCCAGGAACAAGGCTGAAGAAGTTCCAAGAGTTGGGTGAGAATTGACTGTGGTGCTTCCTCTCTCCAATATTTCAGCCTTCCCCTGATATTTGGCTCTGAGTCTCATTTAATACAAACCAAATTCGTGCAACAATATAATAGGGTAAAAGGTTTCAAATGTTTGAAAATGTTTTAAAAGCTGTTGTAGTATAAGAAACTTTAACACAAGACATATCTAAATTCAACTTAAATGATATTTGAAACAATAGGTAATTTAAACAAAAGAAAGCAAAGCTATCAACTTTTTGAAACAAATTATGTGTGGATTAGCCCCCTGGAGCCCATTCTCTCCAGAGGAACACCTAGCCCAGTCTTCATTTTAAGATGAGGATATCTGATATGCCTGGAGTGGATGCTGAACTAATCCACCTTGGGACCTCTTGCCCTTTCTGGGGAGGGTAAGGGGAAATGGTGAGAAGAGAGACTGACCTACCTGAAGGGGTCAGCATGCAAAAGGGAGTTTAAACTTTATTCTATATATATAAATAATTATGTTATCATTTCACTGAAAATAAACTAGAATTTTTATACTGTCATTCCTTGTAGATTTTAGGTCGGGTTTTGATTCCAAGTTCACTGTACCATGACCTACTGCATACATGCATATTGTACAGTTATGTTATCTTTCATTGGAATATTATAAAAGTAAATGCTACATTACCTTCAACAACAAAATTGCCTAGCCAGATTACAGCACCTAGCTGAAGCTTACTGCAATTGGTTCTGGTTATCATGACTCTTATTTCCCTGGCTTTAGCAATGATGTATACTGGGAATGTAGTATAAGAACTCCATCATGCCTATAGATGCTAAATATATTCATCTTGTAAGGCTGAGGGAAAGACAAAAAGTGTTTTGTTGCTTGGAATTTTTGTTTGTTTAGGTTTTTGTTTGTTTAACATTTTTCTACTTTAGCTTTAATTCATGTTGAGGTTCTTTAGAAATGTGATATTTTACAAGCATTTGAAAAAGTTTCAGACTTCTCAGTTGTTACCTCTAATTGAATGAATTTTGATCAGATAATTTCTTTTTTATACTATTGTTTTATTTAGATGGAGTTTTTTTGGGGGACGATTGATAATATGACAGCATGTGTGTTTCATAATGTGAAAAGATATGCTTTTAAAGGATAGAAAAAGGAACTCATTTTCTAGGCTTTATTTTCTTGGCTGATAGTTAAATTATTTTTATGGAATATTAACTTTAGATTTTATTTTTATGATTTTAAATCCTGTGTATGTCTAAAGATCTACAAGTGGGCACATAAGCATGTGTTCCTAAGCTTATGGGGTGAAAAAGATGAAGGCAAGCAACAGGCCTTTCTGAGGTACCCCTCAGCTTTCTCTCCAGTCCATTGCTCTTCAGGCTAGGGTTTTGTGGAGGTACTTGCTTTTATTTCAGCATTGGCTTCCAATTCCATGATCCTGTGAGATTTCCTATATTTGCATGAGCATTCTGGACTTGAAGGTTTTTTTGAAATTCTTTTTCCTGTTCAAACATAGGTCTTTCTTCCATATGTGTGAAGGGGGATGAGACATTGAGCATCTATGGAGACCATGGGTCAACATTTGTATCTTCTCAATCATTTTTCTCTTTATTTTTGGTGACAGGATCTTTCACTGAACCTGCTTTGACAATTCAGTGAGTTTGGCTGGCCAGTGAGCCCTGATATCCTCAAGTGTTTTCCTTTTGAGTATTACAGGTACACAGCATTGTGTCCAGATGCCACACTGGATGTTGGGCCCTGGATTTGTCTAGGTACTCCTGTACTTTGTCAGTCTCCCTAGTCCCTGGCTCTCTTCATATGTGCATGGTTACAACTCTTGTCCTCCTATGGCTTCGCCCAAGCAATACTCAGGCATTGCTTAATCCCTCTTGCTTGCCTTTGGAGTCAGAGACTTCCCAATATCAAACTTCAGATTCAATGTCAGATGACCATGGGCTTCGGAGCTAGAAAATTTTTTTGCAGGAGCCAGGTGTCATTTTTTATTTAACTATTCTAATATTCTCCAAGTCAGAAAGACTCTAACGCAATTGCCTTAAACTTTCATCAGAATAATGTGTTTGGGAAAAATAGTGACTTCATAGACTACACTGCTAAAGTTATGCTATGTTCTGCTTTCTATATTCTAAGCAGAAACCACTCAGATTTTTTATTTAAATTAAAAATTAGTTTCAGATATTTTTATATTTTAAAGTGTGTTTAATCACAGTACATCATTTTTATATAAAATGTAACTGAAAATATTTTGAAAATCACCATAGTATAGTGGTTTGAAAACTTTACTCTTTATACCCATGGTTTAAATTGAAACTATATTGTTTCAATACATGATAGTATATAACTTTGTTATTAACTTCTAGGTGTGTGTGTAGTTTTGCTACATATATTTTGGGGTGATGATCTAGTCTACCTTCTGGTCTAGGTAGTTATAAGAGATCACTCTGAGTCAATATCTACCTGTACTTTGAGACAGTGTCTTTTACTAAACTTTAAAATCATAGATTTTGACAGGAGGGCTTGCCCAGGAGCCCAGGTGATGCCCCAATCCATCTCTGCATCCCTTCTCAATTCTAGAATTCCATGCTCATACCAGTTCATCTGATTTTTTACATGGGTTCATGAAATTCAAACTCAGTTCTTCATACTTACAATGCAAGTGCATTTATTTATAATAAATTATAACAAGAAACTGTAAGAATACATGCAGCAAATTCTTGATAATTGAACAGCGAAATTATTTATTTTGAATTCATTCCTCTTATTGGTGAGAATTTGCACACCCAAGGAAACTAGATTTCAGATGGCACTGAAAACTAACTGAAAATCAAATAACAAGATCATGCTATATTTTTGTTGCTTGTTATAACAACTTAAATATAGGGTGATTCTGCAAGTGAACACAAAAGTGCAAAAGAAGCATTATTTTAGAATACATTCTACTTTATAGAATGTGTTATACAGTTACCAGTGTCACTATGCTAACTGCACTAATTGTTCTCCCTTACAATGCTCACCTAACCAAACATTCCCATACCCAGAGATTTGAAGATTGTTTTTCAGTGCAGAAAATCAAACTCAGCATCTCATTCATGCTAGGCAAGTATTCTATCATGAAGCCATGACATTTGGGGCTCTTTATTTTATCCTTGTATTTTATGTTCATTCATGTAAAATTCATGCTTTGACTTCATCTATTTTTGCATCTGGTTGAGAGAATCTTTTAAATAATAATACTCTCATACAGAATGGTATCTTTCCCCTGCAGCTTTATGTCAGCATTTATTTGAGTAATCATGTTTTCATACAAATCATTTATAAATGGTGCTAAATATTAAACTGAACAGAGCTGAGAAAAAAGCCTTATGTGCTGCCATCAGAACTGTCTCTTTACGTTGACACTCTTTTATAAATAAGCATGCTTGAATATGTCCATTCAACATATCGCAGGGCTGCCTAATTATTATCTTAACCTGAAATGTCAGTGTGCTGACATCTTTTCCACACGTATTATAGAAATAATCTGTTTTAATGACATTTTAAAATTTAGATGTGCCTCATCTATTTCAACATTCATTTAATTTATTCTAAAATATGTTTGTGATATGTGTATGTGTGCAGAAAAATACTGTGGCAGATTGATTGCAAAGATGACTTAATTCTCCATGCCTCACTGTATGAAGTCCTATTGCAGTGTAACTTTACAAGTTATTCAGTCAGATAATGGACACTACTTTTCATAATCCTAAATGTAGGATGCCCCTCTGTCTTGATTTGGCAAACATATGTATTTGACAGATTAGGATTAAGGTCACCATTATTCTATCTGCAGTTAGTCAGGGTTACAGGCTTATTGAAAACAAAATGTCTGCATGTCCTTTTTCAGCTCTAAAAATACCAGGTCTTTACACTAAACTATACATCATGGAAGCTATCCCAGTTTCAAATATCACAATTCATTAAATTATCCACAAGTCACAAACCTTTGATATTTTGATGTCCTTCTCCATTCACCCCCAACTCTTTAAAAGATTTTGGCACTCTTTTTACCTGACTTGTCAAACAATCAGAACTTCTAATACACAGTAAAATGAACCAACTGAGATTTGGTTCAGAGCCCTTCTTATTCTTCTAGAGGTACCTAGGTTGCTTGTTAGCACCTACAGTGTGTTATTCAGAACTGCCTGTGGCTTCATCTCTAGGAAACTTAATGTCTTCCACAGGCAAATGAACTCACTCATGTATGTTTAACCTTCCCCACCCACTACCACCACACACATACTTTAGTAAATTTCTAAAAGAAGTCAAACAATCAGGTTCATTCTATAGAAATACCTAATTTACATGCAGGAATGCCATATTGTATAGGTCCTTGGATTTAAAAGAACATCCCATCCAGAGTGCTACATGGCAACTCATCTTTGAAACTCCTCCTTGCTACAATGAGAAATTACTTTACTTCTCAACAAACTTTTCTTTTTTGTACTTCTACTGTCCTGACATGATTCATTGGAATAATGAGAGATCAGTTCTGACACAGGAAACCAGTTACATATACAAAGTATCATATTGATATAATTGAACCTCTGTTAACTCACCTGAATGCTTAACATCTTCGATTGCTCTTTGAAATGCTGAGCCATTGAGAAAACTGAAATAGTCCATTGGTCAATAAAAGCTAATGGAGCCAACTGAAGGTACCCAGGAATCGGAATACAGGCAAGAAAGTGATTCTAAAATGTAAGGAGATAACTCATGAACTCATGAAAATAGTGCATGTCTATTATTAAAGGGTACTAGTTTTGAACATGTTTTATTGTTCAACAATATAATAGACCCAGTATTAATCTTTTTCTCAGAAATATTGGGACAATGATTTATGTGAAGACTTGTCTTTAATTCTAATTATTTTTGAGAACTCATCTAGTCATTTAAATTTAATAGTGTGAAAAAGTTACTACCTTAGGCTCCAAATAACCTAAATTTTATCTACTTTTATAGAAATTATTTTTATCAGTAATTCCATATTAAGAAGAACAAAATATTTTTTAAAAAGATTTATTTATTTGTTTATTGTGTATACGGTATACAGAAGAGGATACCAGATGTCATCATAGATGGTTATGAGCCATATGTTTGCTGGGAATTGAACTCAGAACCTCTGGAAGAATAGTCAGTGCTCTTAACCTCTGAGCCATCTCTCCAGCCCCCCAAATATTCTTGAAATAATATACCTTCTAATTATCTTTTACAGACATGGAATACTGTTTTAAAAAAAAAACAAAAACACAGTACCATATATATGCTACTCTTAGTTTAAACTGTAGTGTACTTGGCATAAGGTAATTTTTCACAGCTATAATACATTCTAAGTTAATATTTCAAAGGCATTTGAATAGTCTTTTAGTAATTACTATTAAATTTATATTTCTTAGAAAAATGCATTTCTACCACTTATTTTGAAATATGAATCAATTTTTCAGATTAAGTAATTTTTACTATAAAACAAATCATCTTATGTGATCTCCTGATAATTAAACATCTTTCAAATCACTTTTCAAATTTAAAAATAAACAAACAACAAAACCTTCCAAAAGATCCATTGTCAGCTATCCAGAATATTTCCTTTCTGACTTGAATATTGACCCATCACAAGAAAACCTTGGCTTGTTCACTGAATAAATTAGGGGAGAAGACTGACAGGACATGGTCAGACCTCCTTACTGTGTGCAATGGGAAATTTATCTAGAGAACAGCACTTCCAATTTTCCAGTTGCTTTGATGAAGAAGCAGTTGATGTTCCACAGTGAAGAGCAATTAATATTTACCACTTAATAGGAGCTGTTCCCAATCTCTCTCTCTCTCTCTCTCTCTCTCTCTCTCTCTCTCTCTCTCTCTCTTCTTCTCTTCCTCCCTCCCTCCCTTCCTCCCTCCTTTCCTCTCTCTCTCCCACATTTCTATAAATTATCTTTTCTACAAGATGTTAAGACCATAATATTAAACCTACTATCCTACTGTATCAGCACACTTAAAGTATACTTGGAGATTTCCATATTGAGATAAAAGCTTTTTATTGCAAAATAGAAATCTTTTTGTGTGAGATCATGCATGCATGCATGTACGTATGTATGTGTTGGAGAGTGGGGGGACTCAAGTATATTTAGATTACAGCAAGACCATCAGGCAGAAGATTCCCAGTTAATGAGAGAACAAAATTAAGATAGCAGCTGAGCGTAAAATGTTTAAAGATCCATTGCATCACTATTAATAATATAATAAATATGACCCATTTCTACCATGAAAATCTAGACAGCCAATTTCAAAACTCTTCCTCCATAGAGGTTATCTAGACTGGATATGTAGACTGGAGTTTATCATACTCTCATGTACAGCTTCTAACGATCTCTGCTCAAGGTAAAAAAGAAAACAAGAAACCAATCATAACTAGAGCTCCAAACACTGTTTTTATTTTTTTCTTTTTTACCTCTGGCAGGAACAATATCAAGGGCATTTCCAGCTCTGCCCAAGAATAAAAATGGAACAGTCCTTTTTTGAAGTTTTTGTCCAAAGGATTCCTGGCCAGTTTCCACCTCCAGGTCTCATTACCTGACTGATCAGCATTTGGCATCCATGAACACATTCTCTTCATGATGACCCTTGCATCTGAACAGCCCAGAAACAGGGCTACATCTGTGCAACAAGCAGTAAAAAGAGCAGAAAGTAAAATCCAGAGACATTAGCTGGAGAATTATGTAAGTTATCATGGCTGCCCTCCACAACAGCCTGGCTTAGAGACACTGATCTGCATGGCCCTTGGATTTCTATTCTCTGTATCAGAATATGACAGAAGATTGTTAATTTTTCAAGTGCTCCAGAGAGACCCTGAGCATGCCTCTTCTCTATGGCAGAAGTAAATAAAATGTATCATCATATATATATATATATATACATATATATATATATATATATGTATATATATATATATATATGGAGTTAAATGACACAAAGGAACCTCCAGATTTAAAGAGCTTTGGAAAGATGCCATCTGGAAAAAAAAAATCCTTCCCCACTTGAGGCATTTCTAAGAATAAAGTCTGTGCCCAAGCTGCAACCTGCTCTCAAATGTTGCTCTAGATCTGTCCGTGCCACTGTGTTAAGCTGAGACCTGTCTTAGGGCTAATCTATGGTGATGAAGTATCAGGATGCAAAGCAAACAGGGGAGGAAGGACTTTGTTTTGTTTACACCTCCACATTCCAAGGTATCATCTAAGAAAGTTGGCTCAAGAGTTCAAGCAATAACCTCAGGAGCTGATACAGAGGCCATGGACCAGTACTGCTTACTGCCTTGCTTCTTCTAGAACATAGGACCACCAGTCCATGGGGTGGTCCCACCCACAGTAGACTGGGCTATCCCATATCTATTACTAAGAAACTGACCTACAGGCTCACTACAGACCTTGTGGAAGCATTTTCTTAGTTGGGGCCCCTCCACTCAGATGACACTATCTTATGTGAGGTTTACATTAAACTAGTAAGTATAATCACCTAACAAGATGAAGCAGAGTTCTGACCACTCAAAATGAGCACAGCATCACTTAACTTTTGGAATGATAATCTATGGTGACCCTTGTTGGATTTACTTGCCAATGTGTATTATCCATTTGTATAGAAATAAAGCTTTTAACCTTACTAAAATATTTTAGTTCTGTGTTCATTTTTGAGACCCCAGACCTGTTTGTCACATTCACTAAAGCAACATTTCACAACGTACATTCTCTGCTCCTGTTGTTACTTGGGATTTCTATTTTGTTGGTCTAAATGACCAGTTCTATGTACAGTTTGAGTGAATGATATCTCTAAATGATACTTCTTGGAGTCTGTTAATTTAATCAGCATCTCAAATACTTGGTATTTATGATTAATTTTGGTTTCCATAATTAATGGGAAAGATCATTTCAAGGAAAATCTTTATTAGCTAACACACTCATATGCTTTGCCTCTAATATCAAGGAGTTCCTAAAATAAAATTTAACCTGTTTCCACCTAAAATTACAACATAATTAGGCTTAAAATGCAAACCATATGGTAAAGTTATCTCTCATTTTTGTAGTTATTGTTAGTAATAGTTTTTGTTTTGAATTTATTTAAAAAATTTTTCATTTTACATACCAACCAGAGTTCCCACTCCCTCCCTTTTTCTTGATCTCCCATTCACTCCTATGAAGACATAAGGCCTCCCTTGGGGTGTCAACAAAATCTGGCATCTCAAGTTGATACAGGACCAAGTCCTTCCCTCCTGCAACAAAACTAGCAAGGTATCCCACCATAAGGATTGGGCTCCAAAAAACCGGTATATGCACCCCTGACAAGTCTTGTTCTCATTGCCAGAGACCCCTCTGGACCAAGGAACAAAACTGTCACCCACATTCAGATGTCCTAGTTCAGTCTCATGGAGGTTCCCTAGTGGTTAGTTCAGAGTCTAAGAGCTCCCACTAGCTAGAGTCAGCTGTCTCTGTGGGTTTCCCTATCATAAACTTGACCCCCCTCCTCTTGCTCAAATGATCCTTTTTTCCTCTAAACCCTAGGAGCTCATCCCATTGTTTGGCAGTGGATCTCTGTATTTGCTTCCATCAGTTCCTGGATGCAGGGTCTATGATAATAATTAGAATGGTCACTAATCTAATTTCATGGGAAGGCTAGTTCAAGTACCCTCTCTACTTTTGCTAGAAATTTTAGCTAAGGTCATCCTTGTGGATTCCTGGAAATTTTCCCAGCAACAGGTTTCTCCTTAACACCATAATGGCTTCCTTTATCAAAATATCTCTTCATTGTCTTTCTCTCTGCCACCCCCCTCAATTTGGCCATTGATCCCTCATGTTCCCATCCCTCATGCCCTCCATTCTACCTCTTCTTCTAGTTCTCCAGTGGATATTAACTATTATCCTGAGTTACCTTTCAAGTAAATGACAGCTTTGATTTTCCTAGACTCTGCTGACTTTAATCCTGTCCCCTTTTTATTTTTCAGTAAAACCACTTACAATGTTGAAGTTTTTCTTCTGTACTTCATGGGAATGTCTTCAGAACTAGTTATTTCATAGTTTGTCACATTGGAGTTTGTAACTCACATAGGTTCTTTAGATGAGAATAAGTCGGTAGTATTATTAATGCGACTTAGAACTAAATATCGGGGTAAGGCTGAAATATTAGGGAGAGGAAGCACTATAGTCAATTTTTATTTAGCTGTTTTGTAACATTTTTAGCCTTGTTTTTGGTTGTTTTTGTAAATAGCTTCTCCCAGTGCTTCTAGGTTTTTTTTTGGGGGGGGTGTTAATAAGCCCTTATATATCTTATCCAATCCAGGTTAGGATTAAAGGCTTGTAGCCTTGAATTCACAGAAACAGAAGAAGTTCTATCTCTGGAGTTGTGGGATCAAAGGTGTAGGTCACCACTTCTGGCTTTCCCTCTGCTGGGATTAAAGGTATATGTGACTGACTCAGCTGTTTATCTTTCTATTTAAGGTTTAAGAATTTTTTAAGTTGTTTCTCTAGGTTTTGACTATGTGCTCTCTCCCCAGTATTCAGGTTTTATTAAGTATGTAATATATATCCACATAAGTCACTGATTCATTTACTTTGGTAGATCCCACTACCCTTCCATTTAGAAAGATTCATTGATTAACTTACCTGGTTGTTCCCACTCCTTTTCTATTAAGATTAATTCATTGATTCATTCAACTGGTTAACTTCCATTCCCCTTCTATTAAGAATGATCCACTCATTCAATCATTTTGTTAGCTCCCTCTTACCTTCCAAGTTCTCTTCAAAGAGCACCACATGTTAGGAATATTCTATACTCTAAATCCAGTTTTTTGCTTTTTGTTTTTTTTTTAAACTTTCTATGTACTCTCTAGGAGTTTCAGGTTCTACAAGTCATGAGGCTTCTCATAACTACCAATACCTTTTATTTTAACATTAAAGAACCAATGAAAATAAGCAGCACTGTTATCTGATGAAGATACATTTATTTACTAAGAACCATATCAGTAGACTTACTCTATAGGTCACTCTCTGCTGAGCCATGTGCAACACTTATATACTATTGTAGCCTCAATAAGTCCCTTGACCAAAGAAAGCACTCCACTCTTTTTGTAATTTAATCTGTACTGTATAGAAAACTAACATCAGCTATGAATAGTCAAACAAAGTGAATAGATAAGGTAGCATGTTTGACCAATACATAGGTGAATTGTAGATACAGATGATGCCAAACAGGAAGGGTAGCTTTATGGCTGTGGTGTTTTAAATTCTTGGCTCCCAGTTTTGTATCTGTATATTTGTCCATCTCAACATGTGGCTCTCATTTTCAGAAGGGATTTTGTACATGCATGAGTGAAGAAAGGAGAGAGGTCTATGTAATCTATTTCCTGAAGCCTGATACCTGTCTATTTATATGCAACTGTCCTGAATTTAATTGCATAGCCATAGTTATAGCTATGAGAGAATGAGAAATACAGTTCTCCAGTAAAGTGTAAGCTAAAAATCAAAGCCCAACTACAAAGAAAAATTAGATGAGGGCATTCGACAGGCAAGTTAATGCCTATTATTGGGTGTTGCTGGGTATTTTGTTTCAGCATTATGTCTATGAGTCAGTAAAAGAGGACCAAATGGCATTTACCTGGAATAGAAGAGATACAACAAAGGGAAAGAGCCAATACCTTTCCCAGACTCACTTTCTATATGCTGAGTATATTAGTTTATAGACACAGGAAAAATCAAACAGCTTGAAAACTTTAGTTTTTGAAAGGCACCAGAAAGTCACAAGTGAGTGGCCTCCTTACTAATTTCATCTCATGATTAATGTGCTTGTATTCATTCCCATCTCCTGCTTTACCCCTTGAAAAACAAATAGTGTTTGTGTTAGGGAAGCCTCACCCACAATTTCTAAAGCAATTGTGTTTGTACATGTAAGGCAGCCTGAAATATGCATGCACAATTAGAAATGTTTATGTCTGTTTCCAATCTCCAAATTTGAGCATAGAATCTCTCTCTTACATTGGAGCTAACACAGTGGGCTCTTTTGTTTATTTGTGTTTTGGTTCTTGAATTATATATAAACAGACACACAATGGCAACCGTGTTACAACCCCTGATATCTGTCACAGGGTGAGTTTAGCAAACAGGAAAAGATTTGGAAAGTTATGGATGGTGTGCATTTGATTTCCTAAAGAAGTATAGTATATTTCAAATTAGAAACTTATGAAATTTTTTTCAAAAGTAACTCACAGCTTTTAATGAAAATTTTCACATAACATGTATAGAAAAATGTTTAACAATTTTTCTGTCTTTCTTTCCTGCTATATTCTGTATCTACCTACCTACTGACTTGTGTAGAGCTATAAACATAGGCTTTATTATGTCTCTGTTTTAATATAGACATTTAAACAGACAAATTTTCTTCATGCATTTGAAGTATGGGAGATTGGACCCAGTCCCTTCTATAAGAAAGGTAAGCACTCTACCAACTGAAATACATCTCTAGCCCCTCAAACAAATGTGTTGTAGATGAAGTTATCTTTCTTATTTGAAAATAGGCATTCTAGTTTTTAGCTGGCAGTTTGCCATAGTAAATGTGTATAATTTTGTGTACTGAAGACCTTAACATACAGTTCTTCTTAAGTTGTCTATTATTAAGAACATCTTAGAGTACCTGCAAGAATGTGCCCACGCTGTAATTCTTTCTTTGAAAATATTTTTATTCTTCTTTTATTTCACCAACATTTGATATAAGAAGGTGTAGCATACTCAGCAATGATTCTTAAACCCCTGCAATAGTAATCATGCTTGGAACTCATAAATACAGATTCCAAGACTTTGTGTCTAGATGTAGTAATTGAGAAGGCACTTCATAATACATTTTGCCTAAGAAATGTGCATTTTTATAAGTAGTATTCTGTTGTTAATGGTTCTAGAATACTGTCATTTTCTCCCTCTTTTCAGGTTACTACCTTTGTCCTTGAGCATGTGGTGGATGTAGCTTGGTTGCATGTGAGCACGCAGGCCTGCATGCATGCTGATGTGTGAATTGTGGAATCTTCTCTTGTTGAAGAATCTTTGAATTACTCTATTACTGTTTCAAAATTTACTCTACCCAATCCCTATCCCCCCTACTCATACTTGACCTCAATTATACCTGAAATTCTCCATGTTAATGTTCTTTCTACAGAACTGGTGTGTATTTCTGCAGATTGTCATCCTAACTCCATTACTTATCAGCCCCAGCTGTCATTCTTTTCTGTTACTGTTAAGTTTAACATAAAGGTACACATTCTTAACCAGTAAAAAATCCAGTCTTTGTGGAAAAGTACATTTCTAAATCCCAGTAGCATTTGAAGAAGTTTATCTAACAAATAAGGCCCCACATTTTTTAAATTTGAAAACTGTTTTCCTTTCCTTGAATACTATTTAGACTTTTAACATATATTGGTGAATTTTCCTTTTGAGAATTAGCTGTTTTGGTGTTTCATTAGCATTGACATTTACAAGGCTTGAGAAGATGGTTTAGTAAGATGCTTGCTAAATCCCCCAGAACCTATAAAATACCAGGCTTAAAGGCTTCTGCCTATAATCTCAGCTCTGAAGAGGTTGAGAAATTAGATCTCTCACATTGATGGATAGCCAGCCTAAACTAAATGGTGAGTTTCAGGTTCAGAATGAGACGTAGTCTTACAGAATAAGGTAAAAAGCAACTGAAGCTTCCATACACAAGTGCAAATGCATCTGTAAAAACAAAAATCTGTATACACGCAACATGCACACATACACACACAGAGACACACACACAGAGGCAAAAAGAAACTGACATTTAGGGAATCTTGGGAGATTATGACATACATTGTGATAAAGTTAAACAAATCCTAGAAGCCTCATCTACTTTGTAGTATGTCTTTCTTTTCATGCATAATGCAAAGAAAACATTTCTGCTAGAATCTTTCCCCAGAAATAGCACTTTATACAGCGATGAGCTTCCTTGGTAAATTGGATATGAATGAAAACAAAACAAAACAAAACAAAACAAAAAAAACAGCAGCTGTATCTTCTCATGGAAGTGTCAGGTATGTGCATTGTCTGTGCTCTGATTTCTATAGTAAAAAGAAAAAATTAGAAAAAATGCATCCTATTGATACTTGACCAACAACTTGAAGTGAAAGATGAGCAGACATCTTCCTTTAAAATATCTCATCCCAGTTTATAGAATACTTCTTTTAGGATACAGCTAAAAAGTAGCTTTCTAGTTAATTACAGCAGAAAAACATCCTACTTCTGTGCTTGCATACTCAAGAAGCACAGTGTAAGGAGAATAACAAGTATGCACAAAGTCCAATGGAACACATGTAAAATCTCATAATAAGTTATTATTCCACATAGCTAACTCAACTATTAAGAAGAGTTATATTTATTAAAATTAGCCACCAGTTTGCATGAGAGTCAAATTAAATTTTGTGTATTTTCTATATTAGGAGATCTCATTCTAATTAATTAATTAATTTTTGAAGGATTAAACACAATTGGCAAATTCTTAACCAAAGTAAACAAAAAAGGGAAGACCTACTTCAATAAAACTAGAAATTGAAAGGCAAACATTGTAACAGATATGAATGAAATTCCAGAAAATCATAAGGACATACACCATAAATTTATTTCAATAAATTGAAGAATCTGAAAAAACGGGTGAATTTTTAGATAGTAAAATTAAACCTAAATTCAATGAATGATTTTAACAAATGAATGCTTTATAAACTGCTTGAAATACTAATAAAATACTCTATACTAAAATTAAAAAAAAACAGCAATAACAGAAACAAGCACAAGAAAATATGGACTTGATACAGAATTCTATGACAAAATGCCACACTTCTACACTCTGATGGGGGTGTAAGTGAGGAAAGACTTGTTTTCTTTAAGGGTCTGGCAACAGGGAGTTTAATTATGCTCAAGTAAGTAAATGAGCAGCATGAAAGGGCAGGATTTTAAATGTGGAGATCATAAGAGTGGGGATTATTCTGAGAGGTCTGATATCTGAGTTTGATATCAGACTTTAACAGTTTTGGTTTAGGTTTGATCAAACACTAACCCTAAACATATATATATATATATATATATATATATATATATATATAAAACCATATTTATATATATATAGAAAAAAGAAATACTATTATTAGGTTTCACTAGCTTTGTAACTTTTGAAAGACTTTGCTTATTTTTTATGTTTTATGGAATTATATGATATGTACTAATCTTAGTTGTTTTAGTCATAAAACATTTTCTTTTTTTTTCATGAGGTAATTCTTTTTTTCCTTCTTTATTTTGTATTTATCAAGAAAAACAGTAAAATGAATTTAAAACGCTGATAAGTTAACAATAACTATAAAGAAGATAAAAATCATAAGCATGACTTATCAAGGGTGATAATGCAAATAAGATTGCTACACATATATTTACTTTCTGTTCAGCTTTCCCTCTGAATTTTTTTTCCATCCCTGTATATCCTTATTCAAGGTCCCTTCCCCCTCCTGCCACATCAGGTCATTTTTTCTTCTCCACACCTCCCCATCCCCTCCCTGGGCAGGCAGCGGACAGTCCTATGGTCCCACTGACCCAATAATGCTTAGTTCAGTCTCCACTGCTGGCAAATACAGTTTTGTTCTCCCCCTCCCTCAAGAGTGAGTCAGGTGTTCCTATAGTTGGAGTGGGATCCTAAGGGTCAGTCCGGGGTGTTTCTGATCCCAAGCTGTTCAGTGGTTGTAGTCTGCAGCTTGGGCATGCTTGGATTTTTTTCTTGTTTGTTTTGTTTAGAGACCACTAATGAGTGAGTATATCCCCTGCTTATCTTTCTGAGTTTGTGATACCTCGCACAGGAGGATATTCTCCAAATCCATCCATTTGCCTCCGAATATTAGGATATAATTTTTTCTAACTGCTGAGTAGTATTCCATTGTGTAGATGTACCACAGTTTGTTAATCCATTCTTCAGTTGAGGGGCATCTAGGTTGTTTCCAGGTTCTTGCTATTACAAATAATGCTGCTATGAACATAGCTGAGCTAATACCTGTGGAGTGTGAATGTGCCTCTTTAGGGTATACACCCAGAAGTGGCATTGCTGGGTCCTTGGGGAGATTGATTCTCAATTTTCTGAGAAACCTCCATATTGTATTCCAAAGTGGCTGAACAAGCTTACAATCCCACCAACAATGGAGGAGTGTTCCCCTTGCTCTGCAACCTCTTCAGCATAGGTTGTCATCTGTGTTTTTAATCTTAGCCAATCTGACAGGTGTAAAGTAGCATCTCAAAGTTGTTTTGATTTGCATTTCTCTGATGGCTAAAGATTATGAACACTTTTTCAGGTGCCTTTCAGCCATTCGTAATTCCTCTGCTGAGAATTCCCTTTTTAGATATGTACCCCATTTTTTGATTGGGTTCTTCAAGTTTTTGGGTTCTAGATTCTTGAGCTCTTTATATATCTTAGAGATTAGTCCTCTATTACTTGTAGGGTTGGTGAAAATCTTTTCCCATTCTGTAGTCTGTCATTTTGTCCTATTGACAGTGTCCTTGGCTTTGCAGAAGCTTCCTAGCTTCAGGAGACCCCACTTATTGATTGTTGGTCTTAATGTCTGTGCCACTGGTGTTATATTTAGAAAGTGGTCACCTGTGCCAATTCATAA
>PVIH01003811.1:113961-152538 GCA_004025045.1 Sigmodon hispidus
AATGTCTGGATCCTCAATTCTATTCCATTGGTCCACAAGTCTGTTTTTATGCCAGTACCAGGCTGTTTTTATTACTGTAGCTCTATAGTATAACTTGAAGTCAGGGATGGTGATACCTCCTGAGGTTCTTTTGTTGAGTAAAATTGTTTTGGCAATCCTGGCTTTCCTGTTATTCCAAATGAAATTGAGTATTGTTCTTCCTTAGTTTTTTCATTTTATTTATTTATTTATTTATTTTTCCCTTCTTTATTTTGTATTTATCAAAAAAAAAACAGTAAAAAGAATTTAAAATGTTGAAGAGTTAACAATAACTATAAAGAAGATAAGAATCATAACCATGGCTTATCAAGGGTGGAAATGCAACTAAGATTGTTACACATATATTTATTTGTGTTCAGCTTTCCCTCTGAATTTTTTTTTTCTATCCCTGTATATCCTTATTCAAAGTCTCTTCCCCATCCCACCACATCTGGTCATTTTTCTTCTCTGCAACTCCCCATCCCCTCCCTGGGCAGGGAGCAGACCGTCCTATGGTACCACTGACCCAATAATGATTGGATCAGTCTCCACTCCTGGCCAAATCCAGTTTTGTCCCCCCTCCCTCAAGAGTGAGTCAGGTGTTCCTGTAGTTGGACTGGGGTTTGAAGGGTCAGTCCAGGGTATTTCTGATCCCAAGCTGTTCAGTGGTTGTGGTTTGCCGCTTGGGCATGCTTGGCTTTTTTCTTGTTTGTTTGTTTAGAGACCACTAGTGAGAGAGTACATCCTATGCTTATCTCTCTGAGTTTGTGATACTTCACTCAGGAGGATATTCTCCAAATCCATCCATTTGCCTGCAAATTTTAGGATATCATTTTTTCTTACTGCTGAGTAGTATTCCATTGTGTAGATGTACCACAGTTTGTTAATCCATTCTTCAGTTGAGGGACATCTAGGTTGTTTCCAGGTTCTTGCTATTACAAATAATGCTACTATGAACACAGTTGAGCTAATACCTTTGGAGTGTGAATGTGCCTCTTTAGGGTATACACCCAGAAGTGGTATTGCTGGGTCCTTGGGGAGATTGATTCTCAATTTTCTGAGAAACCGCCATATTGCATTCCAAAGTGGCTGAACAAGCTTACACTCCCACCAGCAATGGAGGAGTGTTCCCCTTGCTCCGCATCCTCTCCAGCATAGGCTGTCATCTGTGCCTTTTATCTTAGCCAATCTCACAGGCGTTAGGTAGTATCTCAAAGTTGTTTTGATTTGCATTTCTCTGATGGCTAAAGATGAAGAGCACTTTTTCAGGTGCCTTTCAGCCATTCGAAGTTCCTCTGGTGAGAATTCCCTTTTTAAATCTGTACCCCATTTTTTGATAGGGTTATTCAGGGTTTGGGACTCCAAATTCTTGATCTCTTTATATATCTTAGAGATCAATCCTCTATCTCTTGTAGGGTTGGTGAAAATCTTTTCCTATTCTGTAGGCTGGCGTTTTGTCCTATTGACAGTGTCCTTGGCTTTGCAGAAGCTTCCCAGCTTCAGGAGATCCTTCTTATTGATTGTTGGTCTTAGTGCCTGTGCCACTGGTGTTATATATAGGAAGTGGTGGCCTGTGCCAATTTGTAGAAGTGTATTTCCCACTTCCTTTTCTATCAAGTTCAAAGTGGCTGGGTTTAAGTTGAGGTCTTTGATCCACTTGGATTTGAGTTTTGTGCAGGGTGACAGGCTCGGATCTATTTGCATTTTTCTACACACTTCCATCCAGCTATGCCAACACCATTTGTTAAATATACTATCTTTTATCCATTGAATGTTTTAGGCCTCTTTGTCAAAGATCAGGTGTTCATAGGTTTTTGGGTTAATGTCTGGATCCTCAGTTATATTCCATTGGTTCATAAGTCTGTTTTTTTGCCAGTATCAGGCTGTTTTTATTACTGTAGCTCTATAGTATTGCTTAAAGTCAGGGATGGTGATACCTCCTGAGGTTCTTTTGTTGAGTAAAATTGTTTTGGCAATCCTGGCTTTCCTGTTATTTCAAATGAAATTTAGTATTGTTATTTCAAGTTCCAAATAATATTGTGTTTGTATTTTAATGGGCAGTGCATTGAATCTGTAGATTGCCTTTGGTAGAATTGCCATTTTTACCATGTTGATCCTACCAATCCAGGAACATGGGAGAGCTTTCCATTTTCTGATATCCTCTTCAATTTCTTTCTTCAATGATTTAAAATTTTTGTCAAATATGTCTGTTACTTCTTTGGTTATAGTTACTCCAAGGTATTTAATACTATTTGCAGCTAATATGAAGGGTAATGTTTCCCTTATTTCTTTTTCAGCTCTTCTATCTTTAGTGTATAGAAGGGCAACTGATTTATTTGAGTTTATCTTGTATCCTGCTACATTGCTGAAGGTGTTTATCAGCTGTAGCAGTTCCTTGGAAGAATTTTGTGGGTCACTTATGTATACAATCATATCATCTGCAAATATAGATAGCTTCACTTCTTCTTTTCCAATTTGTATCCCCTTAATCTCTTTTCGTTCCCTTATTGCTTTAGCTAAAACTTTGAGAACTATATTGAATAGATAAGGAGAGAGAGGACATCCTTGTCTAGCTCCTGATTTTACTGGGATTGCTTTGAGTTTTTCTCCATTAAGTTTGATACTTGCTGTCGGCTTCTTGTAAATCGCCTTAATTATATTTAGGTATTCTCCCTGTATTCCTGATCTCTCCAGGGCTTTAATCATAAAGGAGTGTTGGATTTTGTCAAAGGCTTTTTCAGCATCTAAGGATATAATCATGTGGTTTTGTTCCTTTAATTTGTTTATATGAGGGATAATATTTACGATTTTTCCTATGTTAAACCAGCCCTGCATTTCTGGGATGAAACCTACTTGGGCATGGTGGATGATTTTTTTTATTCATTGTTGTATATGGTTTGCTAAAATTTTGTTGAGAATTTTAGCATCAATATTCATGAAGGAAATTGGTCTGTAATTCTCCTTTGTTGTTGTGTCTTTGAGTGGCTTGGGTATTAGGTTAATTGTGGCCTCATAAAAGGAATTTGGCAATATTCCTTCAGTTTCTACTGTGTGAAATAGTTTGGGGAGTAATGGTAGTAATTCTTCTTTGAATGTCTGGTAGAATTCGACACTAAAACCATCTGGACCAGGGCTTTTATTTTTGTGGAGGTTTTAAATCACATGATCATATCCTTAGTTGGAGAAAAAGCCTTTGACAAAATCATAGAACATTTTCAAAGCAAAGCAAAAGTCAGTTGTAGCAGGTCCTTTTATCTATGAAGGCTAGCTCCCAAATAATGACACAGAGACTTATTATTATGTTAATAATGAAACTTGGCCTTTAGCTTAAACTTGGATCAACTAGCTCTTATAACTTACTTTAACCCATATTTTTAAATCTATGTTCTGAGAAAGTTGTGTTCCAGGACCAGTGTAAATTTGTAGTGCCTGATCCCAGACTCTCCTTAGCAGACAGGACTAGGATTTGCCTGTGAGGGGCTGCTCTAGCCATACCTAAAACAGGGGATTTGCAGGGCTGGCCCCACCTCCAACTGCATCAGCAGAAAAGGACTGAGGCTTTGCAATTCAGAAACCTGTCTAGAGCAGAGTCAGAGATCTAGCAGACCCCTTACTCAAAGGAGACAGAACACACCAGCCATCTTGCCTCAACTGACTAAAAGCAGCCTAATTGTGAACCACTTAAGCCATGGGCAGATGCCAGGATAAAATATATGTATAATAATATAAAAAAAATAAGGAAACTCCAGAAGAAGCTGGTGGTTCTACAACTACAAGACCTGAACAGAAAAATGAAGAGGAAACAACACCAAAAACAACTTTATGAAGATTATTGAAGCCTTCAAAGAAGATATAGATATAAAAAACTCCCTTAAAGAAATAGAAGAAAATACAAAGAAAAAATTTGAAGAGATAAACAAATCCTTGAAAGAAAACCAAGAAATGGTAAAACAAAAAAATTTAATAAACATTTCAGGAACTAAAATCTGAAATAGAAGCAATGAAACAGGCACAAGATGGGCCAAAGATGAAAATAGAAAATCTGAAGCAAAGAGCTGGAACTATAGATACAAGCATAACCAACATAATCCAAGAGGTAGAAGAGGGAATCACTGAAGTGGAAGACTCAGTAGTGTAAATAGATACATCAGTCAAAGAAAATACTAAAACCAAAAGGCCATAACACAAAATGTTCAGGAAATCTGGGACAACATGAAAAGACCTAACCTGAGAATAATAGGAACAGAAGAAGGAGAAAAATACCAGCTCGAAGGCATAGATAATGTATTCAATAAAATCATAGAAGAAAACTTTCCTAACTTAAAGAAGGAAATACCTATAAAGATACAAGAAGCTTACAGAACACCAAATAGATATGATCCCAAAACAAAGTCAGCTTGCCACATAATAAGAAATTCACAAAACTTACAGAAGAAAGAAAAAATTTTAAGAGCTGCAAAAGAAAAGGGCCAACTCACATATAAAGGCAGACCCATCAGAATAACGCCTGACGATTCAATGGAAAAGATGAAAGCTAGAAGGGTTTGGTCAGAAGTTATACAGACACTAAAAGAGCATGGCTGCCAAACTAGAATACTATACCCAGCAAAATTTTCAATTACCATAGATTGAGTAAAGATGATATTTCATGACAAAGTCAGACTGAAACAATACCTATCTACCAATCCAGCCCTCCAGAAAGCGTTAGAGGGAAAACTGCAACCTAAGAATCCCAGATATACCCATGAAACCTCAAACAATCAATAATCTCACAGAATAATAGCCCAGATAAAGGAACTACATACAAGCTACCAACAAAAGTAGCAGGAAATATCAATCAGTGGTCACTAACATCCCTTAATATCAATGGACTCAACTCACCTATAAAAAGACACACACTAAGAAGATGGATACAAAACAGAAGCCATCCTTCTGCTGCGTACAAGAAACACACCTCAACCACAAAGACTGACAGAGGCTCAGAGTAAAGGGTTGGGAAAAGATTTTCCAATCAAATGGTCCTAAGAAACAAGCTGGGGTTGCCATCCTAATATCTAACAAAGTAGACTTTAAGCTAAAAGCAACTAAAAGGGACCAGGATGGAAATTACTTATTCATTGCAGGAAAAATTGGTCAAGAGGAGATTTCAATCCTGAATATGTCTGCACCCAATATAAGGTGTATACCTATGTAAAAGAAACACTGCTAAAGCTCAAATCCCACATCAATTCTCACACCCTAATAGTGGGAGACTTCAATACCCCTGGATAGGTCAACCAGACAGAGACTAAACAGAGAAATAAGGAGTCTAACAGAGGTTATGATGTAAATGGATTTAATAGATATTTTCAGAAGCTCCCACCCAAATGCAAAGGAATATACATATTTCTCAGCTCCTCATGGAACTTTCTCTAAAATTGACCACATAATTGGCCATAAAGCAAGTATCAACAGATACCAAAAAAAGGAAATAATCCCTTGTAACATATGGGACCACCAGGGTTTAAAGTTAGAGTTCAACAACATCAAAAATTATAGAAAGCCTACCAACTCATGGAAACTAAACATCACTCAGCTGAACCACCTCTAGGTCAAGGAAAAAATTAAGAAAGAAATCAAATTCTTCCTAGAATTTAATGAAAATGAATGCACATTGTACCTAAACTTGTGGGACACAATGAAAGCAGTCTTAAGAGAAAAATTCATAGAACTAGATTCCTATATGAAAAGACTAGAGAAATCCCACACTAGAGACCTAACAGCACAGCTGAAAGCCTTAGAACAATTAGAAGCAAACTCAGATAGAAGGAATAGATGGCAGGAAGTAATCAAACTTAGAGCTGAAATCAATAAAATTGAAACAAAAAGAACAAAACAAAGAATCAATGAATCAAAGAATTGGTTCTTTGAGAAAGTCAACAAGATAGATAAGTATTCAAACTAATCAAAAAGCAGAAAGAGAGTATAGAAATCAAAAGAATCAGAAATGAAAAGGGAGGTATAACAACAGCCCCCCAGGAAATCCAAAGAATTATCAGATAATACTTTGAAAATTCATATTCCACAAAAATGGAAAACATAGAAGAAATAGACAGTTTACTGGACAGGTACCATTTACCAAAATTAAATGAAGATCAGATTAATTACCCTAATCTTTTTTTCTCCTTGCCTGTTCTTCCACGTTTATTGGGCTTTTGCCATGTATCTTTAGGGATACTTTTATCTATGTTGTCTTCTTTTTCAGAGACAAAAGCTGGAATTCACTAAAATAAGCTTATTTTCTGCATATATCCTTTCCACAGAACCATTCAATATTATTTCTTTAAGATTAAATTTCTTCTGACAGATGTAAGATAGTATCTTAGAGTCATTTTGATTTTTATTTTCCTGATGACTAAAGATGACAATCCTTTAAGTGTATGTTGTCCATATGAGCTTTCTCTGTTTAGATCTGCACCCCATTTTTTAATTGGATTATTTGGTAAATTGAAATTAAGTTTCCTGAATTCATTTTATATTTTAGAAATCAGCATTCTGCCAGATGTGGGTTAGTGAGGATTTCTTTTCTCATTGTATAGGCTGCTGTTTTTCTTATTAACAGTGTTCTTAGTCTTACAGAAGTTTTCAGTTTCAGGAGGTCCCATTTATTAACTTTTGATATAAGTATTTATGCTTTTCTTTTGTGTCAATGTGTTCAAGGCTACTTACCACATTCTCTTCTGTTAGGTTTAGAATAACTGGATTATTGTTGAGCTCTTGGTTCACTAGGAATTGAGTTTTATGCATGGCAATAAATACAAATATATTTGCGTTTCTACATAGTGACATCCAGTTATGCCAGAACCTTTGTTGAAGATGATTAGTTTTTTTCTATTGTATAACTTACGTTCTTTGTCAAAATTTAGGTGTTAATAGATATTTAATTCCTTGGATCTCTGCCTGTTTTTATGATAATACCAAGGTGTTTTTAATACTACAGCACTATAACAGAGTTTGAAGTCAGGGTTGGTACTACTTCTAGAAGTTTTTTTATTTTACAGGATTGTTTTAGCTATCTTCTTTTTTCCCCAAATGAAGTTGTGTATTTTTTTTCTAGATTTGTGAACAATTTTGTTGGAATTTTTATGGTAATTACATTAAATCTATACATTGCTTTTGGTAAGATTGTTGTTTTTACTGTGTTAATCATACCTATCTGTAAACATGAAAGAGATTTCCATTTTCTGATATCTTCTTCAATTTCTTTCTTTAAAGTCTTAAACTTCTTATTATACAAATCTTTCACTTGTTTGCTTAGAGATACATAGTGATATTTTATCACTGGTGACAGCTTATGTTGGAGAGGACATGGAGTAAGGGGAACACTCCTCCAGTGCTGTGCAAACTTGTATAGCTAGTTTGGCAATCAATATGGTTGTTTCTTAGAAAAAAATGGGTATCAATTTACCTCGAGACCTAGCTATACCAATCTTGGGTATATACTCAAAGGATACTCAATTAAACCACAAGGACACTTGTTTATCTATGTTAATAGCAACTTTATGTGTAATAGTTGGAAACTGAAAACAACCTTGATGACGCCAACCAAATTAAAAATACATAAGGAAAATGTGGTAATTTTACACAATGGACTATTTCTCAACTAAAAAAAAAAATGACATCTTAAAATTTGCAAGCAAATAGATGGAACTAGAAAAAATTGTTCTGAGTGACAATCCAGACCCAGAAAAACAACGATGGTATGTATTCACTCATAAGTAGATATTAAGAGTAAAGTATAGGATAACCAAGTAATATTCATAGTCCCAGAGAGGCTAGATAACAAAGAATGCTCAAAGAGAGATGCAAAGTTTTCCCTGCGAAGTGGAAATAGAAGCGATCTCCTGGATAAACTGAGAGCAGAGGAGGTGAGGGTATGGGGAAATGGGAACTTGAAGGATCAGACTTGGGAAAGTGGGTTGAGGACAAGAGAGGGTGGGGAGTAATGAAAGAGACTTATTGGTAGGGGAGACTATTTGTGGGCTAGGGAGAAACATGATGCCAGTGAAGTTCCCAGGAGTCCAAAAGAATGACCTCAGCTAAGACTCGTAGCAATAGTGGAAATGATGTCTACACTGGCCATCTATTTTAATCAGATTGGCGACTACCCTAATTGTCATCTGAGTGCCTTTTTCCAGTTACTGAAGGAAGCAGATGTAGAGATCTGCAGCCAAATGCTGGACTGAGCTCTAAAAGGAAGTCCTCCTGAAGAAATACAGAAAAGATTTTACCAGCCATGGGGTCAAGGTCATGATGGCAAACCCACAGAAACAGCTGACCTGAGCTTGTGGAAGCAAATGGACTCTGAACCAACAATTAAGGAGCTTGCATAGGGCTTCCCTAGGCCCTCTGCATGTATATTACAGTTATATAGATTGGTTTCTTTGTAAGACTCCCAGAAGTAAGATCAGGACCAGTCCTTGGAATTTAGCTAGATTTGGGAACCTGTTTCCCATGTTGGTTTACCTTGCCCAGCCTTGGTGCAGGAAGGAGAACTTGTTCCTACTTCAACTTAATGTGGCATGCTTTATTCAAGCGCAAGGGAGGCTTGTCCCTTTCTGAATGGAAACGGAGAAGGAGTAGATGGGGAGGAAAGTAGATGGAAAGTGGTGTACATGGGACAGAAATGAGAGAGGATGAGAGAGGGAACACTGTGGTCAGTATGTAAAATAAGTTTTTAAATCTTAATAAAATAAAATAAAAATGTAAAAAGTTAAATCTTTTGAGATAGGTAGCCTATGCTTACAACTTACATTTCCTTGCATTATTTTATCTATTATTGTTATGTTGTCTTCAACGATTTATTAAAAATCATTTTGTGAGGAAAAAAATGAGACAATGCCACCCATTTTCTAAATCAGTACCTTCTCCTGAGCAACGTACTGTTCCTGAATTTTTATCATCCAGGCATTTGTGAGCCTCCATTTACTATACAAACTTAGCTTATTTGACTTCACATTGCTCAGTCTTCCCCATGCCTTCTATTTGACTTATCATGCTTATGCCTCTTTCTCTGTTTGACTAACATAGTTGATCTCTATTTCACTTGGCTCTCATATCATGATCATTCAGATTGTGTATTTGGTTTTTCGGTTTGTTTTGTGGCTAAGTATTAGGTAACCTAAAGTTTAAGTCAGTACTTAGCTTTGAAATTGCACTGCTGATCCTTCCACGGAAATGAGGATGACCTTGGCTTTAGCTCCCACATACTGGAATTACAGGTATTGTCACTGTGTCCAGCTATCTTTTAGAATTCTTGACTGTAATTAGTATTGTTTATGATTTGATCCACAAGCTATACTTGAGATCCATCCAAATATAGGATATGCTCCTCCCTTAGTCTGTGTGCACCATTGCTCAGCTGGGAATCCAGAATGTTTCTATACATTTTCTTTAAAAATTATTACCAATAGAACTATATTAAGGACTCAAAATCCTATACTGGAAACCATTGTGTTCCCAACATAGGGGTTCCCTGTACACATGAGTATAATGTATATTATATTTCACTACCCTTTTATGCTACAAAACAAATCTTATCAGCATTAAGGCTCTACTGGTTCTTATGTTGAAATTCAATTCTACCAATCTGCTCTGTTTATGATTCTGCCATTTAGCATTATTACATTTGTTATATTTACATATTATTTCTCTTACCAAATTGAAAACTCATGCAGAACAACCCCCTATTTCTCTTTCTTCTAATTTACCCTGTTTACCATATTTACAGTGTGGATTTTAACTTCTTATCTTGACTTGTTGGATATTTAGGTAGTAAATAAATGGTACTTTTAATGAAATTTGATATCTATAGCCTTAGAATTTAAATGTAAACCACTTATCTATTTCTCTCTCTCTCTCTCTCTCTCTCTCTCTCTCTCTCTCTCTCTCTCTCTCTCTCAGGTTTTCAAGGTTGTAATCTTCATCCCTATATTTGCATTCCTCCATTTTTTCTGTAACAAAAACAATGGTCTTGAAGGAATCTGAGGTGATCTTTGTATCTGACAGAATCACTGGAGCCCATACAAGACTGCCAAGGCAGTGCAGAGAACAACAAATAGAAATAGCCATTTTATTTCCATTGGAGCTTGACTGTTTCTGTTTCAGAAATCTTTATTTCCAACACACTGGAATAAAAGAAAAAAATCATGTTGTGTATCTCACCAGAAAATGTTAGGAGCAGAGTTTGGAGTTTGTCAGTGTAGGACTCCTTATATTGACTCTCTTGCCTGGATTATTATGAAAGAATTAATACTATGATAATATTCTGTATTAGTGCTCAATTTTTGGGGGTTCTTTTTTTTGGTTTGTTACTTTTGTTAGTTTTGGGTTTTATGTAGGTTTTTCTTTGTTTTTTGTTTGTTTGTTTGGTTGTTGTTCTTTGTTTGTTTCTTTGAGACAAGGTTTCTCTGAGTAGCCTTGGCTATCTCGGACTTGGCTCTATAGACCTGACTGACTGTAAACTCACAGATCCACCTATCTCTGCCTCCCAGTTTTAAAAAAGCTATTGAATGAGGTGTGGTTTGAACAAATAATTTACTTAGAAGACAATTACATGGTATATATGAAGAGAACACAATATAGAAAAAAAGGAGGATGAAGAGAAAGGGTAAGAGGAAGATGAAAGAAAATAGACGTACAATTACAAATATACACATATAAAAATTCTTTTACATATGAAGGTGCTCTTATATTAGGGACATAAATATTCAGGATTGAGATTTCTTCTTGATTGATTTTCCTGAGACAAATAAGTAATGTCAGTCCTGGTCTCTTTTGATTAATTTTAGTTGAAGTCCACTTTGTTAGACATTAGGATGGCAACACCAGCTTGTTTCTTGAGGACACTGGATTTGAAAATCTTTTCCCAACCCTTTACTCTGAGCTTGTATCTGTCTTTGTGGGAGAGGTGTGTTTCTTGTATGCAGCAGAAGGCTGGCTTTTGTTTTTGTATCCATCGTAGCAGGGTGTATCTTTTTATAGGTGAATTGAGTCTATTGACTAAGGGATATTAATGATTACTGATTGTTATTTCCTGTTATTTTTGGTGGTAGCTTGTGTGTATTTCCTTTTGGGGAGCTTTTCTTCTGTGAGATTATCGATTGTTTGTTGTTTGGAGTACTACTCAGCAGCAAGAAAAAAATGATACACTAAAATTCATAGATGAATCGATGGATTTGGAAAATATCCTCCTGACCAAGTTCTCACAAACCCAGAAGGATAAGCATAGGATGTACTCTCTCATTAGTGGACTTTATTTAAGCAAAACCATTCTTATTTCATTGAAAGATGATGGGTGAGTAAAGTGATTTAAAACACACACACACACACACACACACACACACACACACACACACACACACCCTCCAGGTTTGACTGTAGAAGGGTAAATTAGCAGAAATTTGTGGTGGCCATAGTGCATTCTGGACATTAGGTGTGACCTATTGTGCTTTCTTGATCTGTAGCTGAACATAACCTGGCTTGGGAGATTTAGATTTTAGTTTTTGTTTCATGTATTTTAGAGAAAAGAGAAGTTTTATTACTGTATGCAATTTTTTAAGCTATCCTGGATGTTTTGCTTTTGTATATAAAGTTTGATATTGATTTTCCCAAAAACAATAAGGAAAAGGAAAGGAAGGAAAAGAAAATCAAATAATCCTTTTAAAGATTTGGCTTTGTCTGTATTGTTTTATATTAATTTGAAAACAATTATTTCGTACACGGTTTCCTCTAAGAAGTATACTTAGACTAAACTAAGACACAAAACATATGTGCGATCAACATTTGTGGAATCTGAAATTCCTCATACTTCAAATCAGTACCTAGTCATTGTTGATGCAGTATTAAGACTATTCATAATGGCAAGGCACATAACCATTTCCTTGGGTGTCTGGATGCTCCGGTGGGCTGCTTTTCACCACAATGTCTGTATTTATTATATCCAGTCAATTATCTTGGCTTTAAATAACTTTCCTTATGGTTAAACATGAAAAAATTTTGGTGGCCTATATAAAAACTGTTTTTCACTAATGTAAACATACCATCTTCAGAAAATACCCCCAAATAAAGCATCACCTTTATTTTAGGTAGAATTTCTTTATCTTTGCCAACCTCATTGATCTTTTCCTTTCCTCATATGCTTGGAATTGGAACTAGGTACCTTAACATCTAAATATTTATGCCTTTCTCTTCCAGAAAACAAATTCACTATTTTTAGAAAATGAATTTTAGGCTATACTTTGTAATTATCTGTATGTGACAAGATAATAGTAAATGTAGTCATCTGCTGACCAGGCTCCAAGTGTCATAACCTTAAAGAGAAATCAAGGAAAGAAAATAGAATATGTAGTATTCTAGGTTCAATCTTCAGTATGTACAACAAGAAAGTAAGCAAACAAATAGACAATAAAATATATGTAGGCATATTAGTTCAAATGGTAATTCTATTTTTACTGTTTTATGAAATCACCTCCTATTTTCCACAATGGCTATACTAGTTTATATTTCCAGAAACACTGTACAAGGCTTTTTTTTAATATTCTCACATAAATACTTAGTCATCTTGATTATAGCTATTCCTAAGGACATGAGTTGATAATCCATTTTGGCTTTAATTTATGTTTCTTGATGGTATTATTTTTTGTAGCTGTTGGTCAATTATATTTTCTTTTAAAAGCTTATCAGTAAGTTTTAATTTGTCAATTCTATATTATATTTTTCAATTATTTCTATGTCCTGAACACCAACCCTTGTTAAACATGTATGCTAGAGGTTTTCAAATTTCTATAGAGAACTTGAATGCTATTCTTACCAAAAGGTAATAATAATGTTCTAAACCAGCATTTATGATTTGCAATAAATATATATACAATTTTATATTGAGAGAAAATACTGTATATATTCTGTGCGTATATATGTATATATATGCACATATATACATGTATACACATATGGCATATATAACATGTTATAGGTGTGTTATAATGTGATATATACATAATATTACATATATGTGTCATAAGTGAATTAGAGCCATGTACACTTACTTATAACTAAGAACTATGGCTTGTGGGCTATATAAATGTCACACACAATTCTAAGTTGCAAACTCCAGAGAATTGTCATAAGTATTTAATGTTTTCAAAAAAATAGTTAAAACTAACTTAAGAAGTGTTTTAACCATGGTAAATATCTCTAATTTCAAACACTCCTTACCTTTCACTCCCTAAGGGAACATAAACAACTAATAAGTTCAGGGAATTCTCACCCTTTAGCTGTGTCTAAACAAAGTCCTATGGATTTATATGTTCCTTCTTGACAAACTCAAGCTCTGTTTCTCCTCATTTAATGCTCCATGAGAAGGTGGCAGACTATCTAGAAACTCTAGGGATTCAAGGTGGTATCTGTCTACTGACAAAGGCAAATGACCCAAGAAAGAGTTAAAAGTGAAAGCAAAGTTTGCATTGCATTGGGAAGGCATGTGATAATTTAGGGGACTTGACAACAGGGAGATTTCAATGCTCAGATTTGTCACAGTACTGCTTATAATAGCTAAAATATGGACACAATCTCGATTGTCTTCAGTGTGTGAATGGATAAAAGAAATATGATGTGTGCATAAGCTTCAGTTGCTTTTGCAATCTTGTGAAAGCATATCTGACACTAACTTAAGGAAGTAAGAATTTATTTTGGTTTATGGTTTCAAAGAGTCTCAGTCTACCAGGCCAGAAAGACATGGAGGAGGGGCTTTGCTCATCAAGCAGGAAGGAAGCAGGAGCATAACCTGCCCATCAAGCCAGAGAGCCATAAATCAGGAGTTTATCTCATAAAATGAGGAAAACATTCAAGAATGCCCCAAGCATAAAATCAAGAAGGAGTGGGATTGACTCAGCCCCTGGTGCAAGAAGCAGGTGATTTTTGGATTATTCATTTGGTCATAGACCAGGAAAAAGAGAGAGGGCACCAGAAACAGAACTTGAGTTCTAATCATCATGGGTCATCCATCCCAACTGATGTACTCTGTCAGCTATACCTCAACTCTTTTTTCCATATATTTACTTTATACTGAATGTTAATATTACAGAGTTCATGCTTAAGAGCCAAAAGAAAGAAACAGTTCAAGGGCCACCTACCATAAATTATTGTTGATCTTGAGTCATGTGTATTTTGATAATTTCACAATCTTAAAGAATTATAGCAAGGCTTGGCAGTTACACCTGCTATGGGCCTTTAGCTTTCAGGTATAGTATGCTTTTAAACAAACATTTGTATCAACCCACTTCTCAGAAAATAATCCCAAGCATTTCTTTGAGGGGGGAAGAGAAAATATACTACACTTTAAGGGAAGTATGTGTGCCAAGGTCTGAGATTACATGTTAAAGTTTTTGGTATCCAAATAAGTCTTCAGTTTAACAAAGAACCTAAAATTTCTATCTAATCATTCAACTTCATCCTACATACCTTGGACCAGGGTAATATTATTGCACAAAAGGGACTTGAACTCTGTGCAGGACATATTGGCCTATGCCTTCCCACACTACTGAACTCATTCAGTGAATTGTCAGATATGCCCTCAAGCTTGGAGAGCTTCCCTCAACACCCTTCTATTCCTGTGAGTAGTGAACAATTCTGAACTACATTTGTAGGCCCCAACACCTCAGCATCCCACAGTGCTGTGAAACTAGGGAGCAAACAACAGAAATCTGAGCTTTTAGAAAGACATTTCAGGTTCCAACCATAATAATACACAATGGAATATTATTTGGCCTTAGAAACAATGAAATCCTAACACCCATAGCAATGTGAGGAGACATAGAGGTCATCGTGTTAAGCAACATAAACTACATGTAAAAGACAAATACCACATGCTCTGATTTCTTTTATGAAAACTACTAAGTCTATCTCCAAAAAAAAAAAGTGAACAGGCCAGGCACCTGTGGCACATGCTTTTAGTCCTAGCATTTGGGAAGCAGAGGGAGGCATTTCTGCATGAGTTTGAAGCCAGTCTGCTCTACAGAGCAAGTTCCAGGACTATGCATAGAAAACCTGCCTCAGCAAACAAAAACAAAACAAATAAAGAAAAATGTGCATGTAACAATGATCACCAGGGATTAAGAGAGGCTAGGGAAGTGAAGTTGCAAACCTTTCAATGGGAAATCAAAACAGAGAACTGGAATCTTTTCAGTTCCCCTATACCACTGTAGAACTGCCATTGATTAAAACTATCTAGGATATAGTTTAACATGACAAGAAGGGTAGAAAATTCTATACACATAAAAACAGTGTTTGAAGTTATTAAAGTGTTAATTTGCTCATTTAGCCATTACATAGCACATGGATACACCAAATGTAATATACTCCATAAAATTAGAAAGCATAAAACATATTAAAGAAGTTGAGTCCTAGAGTCTTCTAATAAGCATTTTTGTAAAAGACTTCAAAGTAAAATCTAAATCTGCTTATAGCGACAATATAATACTTGCCTAGAAGAATATTATCCTTCACGCAAAATGCTAAGTAGCATCTGGAAACCTTAGGAAAAGGGATCTTTTCTTAAAACATGAAGGGACACTGCTGAAGCGATTAACCTCTAGTGAGAAATGAATTCGATGTCCTGGCAAGCTGTTTGGAATACATTAACAGGAAACTCTTGATACTTAGAACCTCAATAGGAAGAGCTGCCAGGGTGTGTGTAAGAACCACTATCATTCTTTGGAAAGTTCTCTGATTTTCTTTAAAACAGTCTCACACATACACACACACACACACACACACACACACACACACACACACACACACAGAGAGAGAGAGAGAGACAGAGACAGAGACAGAGACAGAGACAGAGACAGAGACAGAGCTTTAGGTATACCTGCTATCTTTATACTATATGCCTCCAACCTGTATTTGAAGAGACCAGCTCCAGGTGAAACATCTCTACAGAATCCTGTCTGACAAGGCTCACAATGCAGAAAGCTATCTTGCCGTCACACACTAGATCTCAGTCTGGGCTGCGTGGAGCAGATTTCTTCAGGAGTCTGCTGTATTTTGGGATGCTCATTTTCCCTCCCTCCTTTCCCCTGGGCCAAACCTACTGAACTGCACAGCCTGCATTCTAGGCCAAGTGTCCCCCTTCCCAGGCTTCTTTATGGGGGGGGGGAAGGATGTAGATTAGCATCCATTGTTTTTCCCACTCATTACATTTCCACTACTGTACTTACTCCCCTCCTCTGGTCTCATGGATCTGTGAAATAATAAAACTTTTGTTTTTGTGGATCCTGAATAGATGCCCAGTCTTTAATGGTGCATTAGATATTTGCCAACTACTGTCCTGATACAGAGGGAGGTTGTGGGATAGAGAGCTAAGGAGCTAATGTCTGTTTCTTTTCTCCTGTTTTCATGGTCTCAAGAAATGAATATAATCTTGACTGTTACCTTCAGTCTGTCCTCTCATCTAATCAGCCTCATAAAAACCTGTTAGGTTCACAGTGAAGCACACAGAGCTGTTTCCCACACACTGCCAGGAGTCAAGGACATATCTTAAGAAAATGAATTGGGAGACACAATTTACCCTTTAACCCAGCTAGTGACTAACATGTCCGGTCCAGGTTTTATCTGTTGTAAAGTTGGCCAGTTGTCAACAACATCAACAACATAATTATTTTATCATTGTGAGTTACTGTGGGAGAAAAATATATAAGTAGCATCTACCTATGGAAACACAAGCTGCATATTCCTTGGTATTTGTTCTACTATCACACAGGTGTTCTCCACTTTGACTCCCACTGAATGCTTCTGATGAAACTAAGCCAGATCTTAATGCTGTGGCTTAGAAGATGCAAGTAGCTAGGGGGAGAGAATACATAAAGCATCCCCCAACTGGCATGAGCAAGCCAGAGTGATTTTTCTTTTGCTGCTGTGGCTGACATGCTTAATCTCAGGTTGACAGATGGAACCCAGAAGAAAGGATTGTGAAAAGGAAGGCAGAAAGAAATTTACAGAGTAAGGGAAATTCTTGGGGAGTCTGCATATTAACTAAAAATGCACATGCTTGGCTATCCCACAGTCCCAACCCAGTTCTGTAAGAAGTCTTGCTCTTCTATGAAAGACCCCGTTATTAAACTGCATTATCACAGGCTGATACATACTGCCTAGTGAATCATGGGTCAAACTACAGAGCATTACTGAAGTAGGGAATTCCTAAATGTAAATAGCACATACGAGTGCATCACTAAGATTCTGCCAAAATGCAAATTCTGAATTAGAAAGTTGATTCAAAATCTTATATTTGTTTTGTTTCATGAGACAGAGTATCTTTTAGCTGAGTCTGGCCTTTAACCTGCTATATAGTACAAGGTGCCCTTGCACTTTTCATCACCCATGCCTTTACCTCTCAAGAGCTGAAACAACAGGCATTCACCACTATACCAGGTTTATGAAGTGCTTGAGATGCTGGGGCCTTGTATATTAGGTGAGAATTTTACAAATCAAACCTACAAACAAATACAAAGCCTACAACTTTGTATTCTGAACAGCTCTCTTGAAGTGATGTGACATATGTGGAGGTATGGATCGTATCTGAATATGAAACTTGTAGAATGTGATGGAAAGAATCACTTGGGTGTGAACTATGCAAACTTCACAATGGTCATGATGGCCAGGCATTAGCAGTTGAGACAAAAGAAGCCTTGTCAGCTTTTAGATTTCTTAGTTTACTTCATAACTTATGTTAAAACATTAAAACATTTACTCAATCACCTACCATATTGTAACATCTTGTAGTACACACTTCCATGCTAACCTCATAGTAAATGGAGGGTTTCTAAATTCTATGCAAATTAAAACCAATTTCTTGTCCCAATAGTATAGTTTTTTAATATTTTTTTTTATTTTATGTGAATTGGTATTTTGCCTGCATGGCTTTTTATCTCTCCTCCATTCTACATGTCTGACTTGCTTCTTGTCTCCCTGATATCTCTCTCCTGGTTAGATTCACCCATAATTCCTCTCTGCACAGAAGTCCTGCCTAAACTCTCCCGCTTAACTGCTATTGTCAGTTCATCTCTGAATTGAACCAATGAGAAGGGTCCTTTCACACTGCGTGATTAAATATCCTGAAATATTTCTCCCTTTTAGACTAAATAAAAATGAAAGATTTTAACTCTAACACAGTAAACACAGTAAGAACAATTATCAGGTAAAAATTACATTCACAAGGTCCATTTTTACTTGGTAAATTTGGAGAAATTACTCTATTATCTATACTATCTTGATGAGTCTAAGTTTTATACCTAAGCCACTTTCTATTATAACCTGCCTTCTCAGCCTAAAAATAGTCATTTAGACCTTAAAACATTTTCTTAGATAGACAACTTAAGCTTTTATGTCTTGATCTCTATAAACTTTACATATCTATTTATTTATTTATTTTTATTTACAACATAAAGTCTTTTTTATCCATGTATCCCTTTGCACTCCTTCCTTTTCTTCCCCCAAACCCTGCAGGTCAGCCTTCAGCCTCCCTCCTCCCTGCAAAGGGCAAGAAGTCCCAAGGCAGGCGAATCAGCTCAGCATCCACCAGGCAAGTCCGATTTCCTCATTCTAATACCAAAACTGGATTAGGTGTTCCTCTGGAGTAAATGGGCTTCCAAGTGCCAGCCCACGTCTTATGTAAGCTTTTTTTTTTTTTTTAAATAAATTTTGTAACAAGAAAAAGTGTAAGAATATAATTAATTTAGTCTTTATCCTCATCAGAGACCCAAGTAGGAAATAATATTACCTGAGTCATCACAGTTCCAGATGCAACTTCATCCAGCAACTGATGGAGGCAGACACAGAAATCCATAGCTAAGAACTAGGTTGAGCTCCTGGTCCAGTTGAACAGAAGTTATATGAGAAAAGGGATAGGGATCAGAATTATGAGGAGGAGTCCCACAGAGATAGATGACCAGAGCTTTTGGGAGCTCACTGGCTCTGAAATGACAACTGAGGAACCTTTATGGAGAGGAACTGAATTCTCCGATTGTAGATGACAGACAGCATAAACAGTTTGTGGAGCCTCTTCCAATTAGTACAGAGTTTATTCCTGGTGTATGAGTTGGCTTCTCAGAGCCCATTCCTTACAGAGAAACACATTACCCAGCCTTCATACTGGGGCCAGGGCCTTGGTTCTACCTCAACTGAATATGTCAGACCAAACTCACATTTGGATTTGTTTCCGTCCCTGAGGAATGGATGATAGGAGGAATGGAGTCTGAAGAGACTTGGGGAGCATTAAGAGGAGGGGAGGAAGGGGAATTAGTGGTGGGTATGGAAAAATATTTTAAGTAAAAAAAAATATTTCCTAAGTAAACAGGAAGTATACAACAAACAACCTCCCAAACAATAGAAATGACAGAGACATTTGGCTACCTACACAGCTACCTGAGTTTCTTCAGGAACATTGGGGCATTTGACGTTGGCCTATAGACCTAGACAATCTGACAGACCTTTCTGTGAAAAAGGAGTTTTAAAGAACTGTCCCACCTTGGCAAAGTTTGTCAGTCACTTTTTGTGTGCTGCTTGTCCATTTTGGACAGCATCCTGTCAGCAATCAAAGCAAAGGAAGTTTCTTGCCCAATGGGTAACTATGCCACTATAAAAGCTTACTCCATAGAGAGGTTGTTTGATGCCCATCATCCTTTTTTGAAGTAGATTAGTAGTGCTAGGAGCAGATGTGTCTCACTGTCATGAAAAACTTTGTTATTAAAACATCTTAAATGCCGTATTCTTTAGGTTTCTGAAGTGTATGAAAACCACCTTTCTAAATAAAAATACTTTTTGTTTGATCTTGAAAACCTACTTAATATGACTGCAAGTTTGATTGTTATAGATGACTATGATCCTTTATTTCTTAATTATCTTAACTATTTTATAATAGTAGTTTTCAAGGACTAAAACTTTATATTTTTAAATGAACTACATAGGTACAATACCTTAACAGAAGAGAAAAAACATATGCACACTATGATAACAAAAATAACTTGAAATCTGTATTAATACACAAAAATACCTTAAACAAGAATAGAGACATATATATGGTATATTATAACAAAAATGAAAATAATTTTACAATTTGTATCAGTATACAAAAATACATACCAATGAAATATATTTGTGATGAATAGATGCTTTTTAGTTCAAAAGTAGATCCAACAATCTACCCGTTTTTCTCTTATTCTTATATTTTCTTTTGTTATTTTCAAATTAGAGATCCTAGAATCTAACCTCTCTTGCTTAGTTTTCTCCATGACATAATCATTTAGAATTTGTAACCATCCCTTCTAAATAATAGTGAACATAATAAACATCTATAACCCACCAAACAAATAAAACATACTCAACTCACCTCACAGGAATGTAAGTATCATGTTCAAAAATTACTTCTTTTTGCCTGGAGGTGATGGAATCTCTTAACCCTGAGAAAATTGAGTTAGTGGTCAAGTCCAGGAAGAGCTGGCTGTATCATTTTTGTTCAGTCTTTGTGTAATGGGGAAGTTCAGGCTTATCTGACATTCCAGCTAGAGTAGTCTGTGAAGATAGACCATCTTCAAGAGCAGCTTTGAAGTTGTTCTCCATGAAAATTTTTGAGGAAATTGCAACAGAGGCATTTTAAGAAGCTGGATTGCCTGGACTACTTGTCTTCATTGATGTCTGGTAATTTTTTTCCTGAAAGCATAGAAACTTTTAATGGACAGATACATATATGCATTAATAAAGTATGGTATGTGTGGTATGCATAAACCAGCTAAGGATGACTCTCTGTTCTGTGTTTGGATAGGTAAAAAATAAAAGATGTTTGTCAACTCTATAAGTCAGTTTGGACTATATTAACAAACTGTAATATATATTTCCATCCATGCTATATAAAAATGGCATGTAATAATAAGTCATGAAGATTCTATAGCTAAGAAGCTTTATCATTTCTCCTACAGTGTCAGAACTGTTCTCCATAGTGGAGGTATCAGTATATACATCACTTGTTACAGTTTTTCTTGGTTTATTTTGCCATGTCTGAAGCCAAGATTTTCAGGAGGTCCCCAGTCAATTCTGATCTATAGTAATACAGAAAAAAATCATAGCTTTTTATTTTCTTAGGAAACAAAAGCATAACCTCTCCCCAAAAGTAATACATTTCCTAACTATTGTATGAGGTTTCTGGCCTGTCCAGCCTGTGGTCCAGACCAGCAGACAGACAATTCCACAGAAACACACAGATGCTTACATTAATTTTATGCTGATTGATCTAGGGCCCAGGCATATAACTTGCTAACTCTTTACCCTTAAACTAACTCATCTTTCTTATCTTGTTCAGCCATTTAGTTTGGTACCTTTTCTTAGAGCAGCAGTTCAGCTTCTTTTCTCTGTTTCTGCTGGAAAGGCGCTCATATTTCCTACCTGCCTTTGGCCTATCAGCATTTTAATTAAACCAGTAGGTAGGACAATTATTTACAATGGAAAGGAATACAGTCCTACTATATCTAATTTCTATTCTGAAATTAAGATATTCTTAAGATATGTAGGCTAGTTTAATTCACTAGATTTTTATCTACAATCCAGTATCTCTCAGCAGCTGCTAGTCTTAGTTCACTAACACTTAAAAAATTCATAGGCAACAAAGCAATATACAGGATTCAGAAGCCCTGTTTATTTCTCATCCTTATGTGGCTAATTTCCTTTTAGTTACTTTACTCATTGTTTTCAAACTATATTTTTATGATTTTCTGTACCTATTTTTTTTTCTTCAGCACTTAAGCACATTTTTAAGAGCAGGAGAACAGGGAGGAGAGTCTACATGAGCATGGGGATGGGGCTTATGAGAAAAGTTCTCACAGTAATAGCTGGCTGGAGCTCTGGGCCACTCACTGAATTAAGAACAGCCACTGGAGAACCTTCAAGAAAAGGAACTAGGCCCTCCAAAGACAGGCAACTGTCCACTCACATGGGAAGTATGTGGAACCTCTAGGGGAGGGATCAGACTGTGTTTCTATGTGTGAATTGACACTTTGGAGCCCATTCCCTCCAAAGGAGCACTTAACTCAGTCTTGACATTAGGATGAGGAAATCAGAGCTCCCTGGAGTGGATGCTGAGTTGATCCACCTTGGGACTTCTTGCCATTTGGGGGCATGGGATGGTGGGATGGGAAGGAGGGAGGCTGAAGGTTGACCAGGGATGGATTGGGAGAGGGAAGGAAGGGAGAGCAAGGGGATACATGGAAGATATAAAAGGACTTTATTTTATAAATAAATTTAAAAATAAAAAATAAATAATTAAAAAAGAGGTTTTCCTGGACTTGACCTGAATGTTTTCTTTTCCCTTTCTCTCTCTCTCTCTCTCTCTCTCTCTCTCTCTCTCTCTCTCTCTCTTGCATCTGCAACAGTTCTTTGACCACATGAGCCAAATCTTAAAACAGCTAAATGGCTGCCTAGGCTATGTGCCCTGTGGCTCTACCCCATTCATGGTGCTGGAGGCTGGATCTGACCCCTTTGTGTCCTGAGAGCTAAACCTCATGCCTGAAGGCCCTGCCTGGAACTATATCTATCTGCACCTGCTCTGGGAAGTTTCTGGGCCTACACGGGACAAGTATTTCTAAGTCTCTTATCTCCCACTAGTAGCATGACACTTAGGTGCTCTGCTGCATAACATGTTGTGTCTGAATTGCGACTCCAGGGAGACCATCAGAGACTTGAGTAGAGAGGAATGCAATAGCAAGGTTTATTGCTGAGAACGAGCTAGCTCGAACCTCACCAAATGCCCATTGCGGGGAGTGACACAGGAGGGCTGGTTCTGAGCAGTAGGGAACTTCTTTTAAAGGGAAAATCCATACTCAGGGTTTGCAGGAGATGGCGTTAGCTGATTGGCTAGCACTGAGGGACTTTCCAAACTTAGTCATGAGTTGCAGAGCCTGGGTGGTGGCTTCCTTTAATTGGCTGGCATTCACCTAGGAATGTGCTGTTAGTCATTACCCAAGAACATGCCTTAGTCACGTAATCATGAGTTGTGACTTGGGGATGGAGATTGTTTCCTGGAACATTCGGTGGTCAATGCCTGATGTTTCATTAAGATATGTGTTTAGGCCATATTTTCTGGATTTTCTGGTGGCTTTTTGTTTTTAGGCTTAATATTGGTCCTTCAAGCAGGGCTTCTTAAAGAAACAGTGCCTCTGTATACCATAATATACCATAAGCGCTGGGGCTACATGAGAGACTGCAGTTGCCAGGAAGCTGCATCTGACTGCATGTTTAAATTTTTTTTCAACTTTCTCAGGCCCTATATTTAGATATATGGATCAGGCACTGGGTGCCAACAGTAGTGAGATTTCTTGTCAGAGTTTTTGGATGGTCAGCCCCTAAATATAACATGAAGACTTATTAATTACAAAAGCTAACCTTTAACTTGGGCTTTATCCCAACCAGTTCTTATAACTTAAACTAACATATTTCTACTTCTTTATATTCTGCCTAGTGTCCTTTTACCTCTTTTCATTCTGTAAGTCTGTCTTACTCTATGTCTAGCTCGTTTCCCGAATTTACCCCCAATTTCTCTCTTAGCTCCTGCCTAATCTCTCTTGCCTAGCTATTGGTCATTCAGATGCTTATTAAACCAATCAAAAGTTGCCTTTCACACAGTGTGATGAAATATCTTGAAACCGTATTTCTATCAAAAAATAATCAAGAGTATTTCTTTAAATGTATGTTATTTGTGGCTACCTGTTTGATAATTGTTTTCAAATATAACCCTCTCAATAAAACGCTTTAATAATAGGGTCAGCCGTTTTAGTTAATAAGGTAACTTTTTAATATAACAAACATAGTAGCTTAAATCAGTGACAGCCACATTATCACCAGTAGCATGTTTAATAACATATCTCCAATGTTATGAAGAAAAATCTTCATTAATTTATTCTTAGAGGTTTTGAATTTATTGAATTTTTTAAAAATTTAGGTGTCCCATGTTCTCTTTCAATTTCTGATGACCTGCAACTGGGACAGTAATGTGGGTGGGTGGGGCAGCATGGGTTGTGTCCCTGTGTCCTGGCCCCAGAGACTCTGTTGGCATTTAGAAAGTTAAACTTTTTAGAACATTGTATGTGTACACATGCATATTCCTCCCTCTCTCTCTCTCCCTCCTCCCCCCTCTCTTCGTGTGTGTGTGTGTGTGTGTGTGTGTGTGTATGTGTGTGTGTATACTTGTAAAAGACAGAGGACAACCTTTCAGAAGTTGATTCTTTTTTCCACCATTTAAGTGTAGGGAATGGAACTTGTGCTCAGGATGAGTGGCAGGTGTCCTCACCTGCTGAGCCATCTCATTGGTCCAAGATCTTTAGTCCTAAACTGTAAAAATGGCAAGGTTATACTCCTTTTCAATCTATGAATAGAGTACTCTGTAATAGTCAAAATTAGAAATAACCTATGAAGTAAAAATCTCAAATTTTTGATTCAACAAAAGTTGAACTCTATCTTATAAAATAATCAGTTGCTTTTTGTAGTTTTGCTCACTTTTCCATACTCCATTCATGCCATGTGCTCACTCTGTTCTTCTGGTGGTATTTTGCCTTCCATATTTATGGGTTTTTTATGTTACTTTTGCATACTTTCTCTTCTAAACTATCTCTGATGCTAACCTTAATGTAAGAATATCTTCATATACTAATTTCCAAAAAATCACAAAATGGATTTTTTTTGTGCATTTGGAAATATTTGTTTCCAAAGCATGCTTTTTGTTTCTAAATATCCTAGCATGCGTTAAAGAATGAGGCATTTTTAGGTACTGAATAATTCTTTTGCTGTGACTGGAGTGTCATAACATACAGTGAGATGTTGGCTGTATTTGATGCCCTATTGAACTTTGCAACTCTCCCTGAAATAAATCATTAGAAATGTCCTTGCCTTCCCAGATAGGTAATGAAAAAACAGACTCATGCTTCAGACCCGGAAATTGAAACCTTTTGACCTGTAAGTTGACCTAAAATGTAATCAGTGAGAGAGGAAGTTTTAAAAATTGCTTTATGTTGTTTCTTCAGGCTTGATATGATCTTGTGTGAAAAGACTATCCCAGAAGACTTTGTGGTCTTTGACTTCCCAAACTAGAGTAAGCAGGCTCTGAGTCCCAAGAAGAACTCCATAGCCAGTGCCCTGCTCTCTGAAGATAAACTCCAGAATTGCACTAGTATTTTCCAATTAATATTTATGGTGGTTTTATTAAGATCTAAGAAGAAAGAAATACAAATAATGAAACTAAAATCAAACTCTCTTATACTATATCCACTTTATAAAGTTCTCTGTTGACTCTGGAGTATATTCTAATGTGGAATCTGGCCAGCATTTAAGATGGGTTTCCATGTGGAAAGGAGGAGTAGCAGCTCCATTTTCCCTTTGTATTTGCATAGTTCCTTCTCTATTTACATTTAGCTATGCTTTTTGCTCCGATTATTCCCTTTCTGTCCCTATGTGGGAAGGCAGAACAATAAATGAATACAATAGGTCACAGTTATAGCTGCTTGAAAACAATAAGGAGAACAAAAATGTTACCAACATTTCAGACTCATATAGACCTTTCATTTGATTATCTTTAAGCAGCAGTCCTAGCACTTCCCATTTTCATAATGTTTTAAGTGAGCATAAACAGAAGTTAGCTTCACTTCTACTGAAATAGCTCCTTTGTTTCTGATAAAATGTAATTTTCAGATACATTAAATTGTAACTCTCATAATAAAATGAAGAACATTGTCAAAGCTTTTTTTAAAACCTTTAATTAAAGAAGAATGCAGTAAGATATTAAAACAGACTCAACTGAGAATTACAAAGACTGACATTCAATATAATATTATTTTCACTGTCAAGAGCATGTACTATATGGATGGCTGTGTTATGCTGTTCCAGGAAATATGTGCATTATCTCAGTTCATGCAAGTAAACTCCAGTCAATCATAAAAAGACCCACACAGAGATAAATCCACAGGGTACATCATGAAAATCTCAGCAATCTCTTCAAAAGACAACCTGTTATCTGTTTGGCACAGCTAAGGACTGACATCAGTTTTCTCAATTAAGAACATGAAACATTATACTAATCTACCATGATTGTGCTAAAATTCATCAAAACACCACATTTAGCAGTTTTTAATTAAATAAAATCTAAGTGAGAGATGAAATGAATGAATTCTACAGAGATTTTGAGAATTACTTCCTTTACATGTGGTTACCCTATAAATATAAACGAGAGTCTCAATCAATAAAGTGACTATGACTTGATTTTGAATAAATGTTGAAAATTACATTAAATTATTTTTTAATTACAATAATACTAACTAGTTTGGGAAAATGGAAGAAAAATATTTCCCGCTAAACTTTAATTACTATAAAGGTCAGCATAATTTATCTTCAAGCAACCATAACTTTTTACTGCTTACCTCATCTTATTTTTCAGTAAATTCTTTTCATTTTTTTTGTTCGTTTGTTTTACTTTTTTTACAATTCAGTAGTTAGTATGGTAGGTGATTTCTCAGTTTTCTCTTTTTAACTTCTAAAAGTAAAAACAAAGTAATTTAAGTACTGCATTGTATTTTTAAATTGGCATTTACTTTTAAAAATAATACAGGCAAACTAATAAAACCTGATCTTTTTCTATGGTGGTAGATTGTTGTAATTATTCATTCTTGGGTAAATATTGTTAATTTTATGCCAGCCTCCAACAGAAACTCTGCTTTAGGGATTCTATTAAAATTTAGCATAGCTCTACCCTATAGTGCCATACAAATTCATGATCTACTAGTGTTTATTTATATTTTTCTATTGCGTGGTAAATGTATCGATGTGGAGAGATAAGCACTCACCCAGTCTCGTGCTTCTTTAATGCACACTCAAAGGATATAATAAAATTACCTTCTATCTGTCTGTATCTCCGTAAAGAGCTCATGAAGAAGCCTCGCCCCCTTTTCCCTAGGTCGAAATCAGTCAATTCAGTTTATCCAGAAATACAATGTGTTTGTAATATTACACAGGCAATTAAAGCCACAGAAAATTCTATAGATATGTTTGCCTCCTATTTGGTGCTGCACCTTACCAGGATTTTGCACTGGCACCGCAGTACCCTCTGGGTTTCTCTGCTCTGTAGTGCACAGCACTTTCATTTCCAGTCACGGATTCTGGTTACCAACCAAGCTGGCAAATGAAAAATAACTCAGCCGGGGACATTTCACCCACCAGTGAGCTCTGTCTGTAGCTAATTCCTCCCTGAGGTTTCTTTCTCTCCACTAGGAAGTTCTTAAAGGCCTAACGCGGGGCTATGGCCTGGCGTCACTTGTCTGAGGTTTCAATTAAGATGTGGAAATATCAAAGAAGAAGCAAGCAGGCTTGTCCAACAATGCCTCACTCACATTTCTCTCTCAGTTAGAATTCAGAGATGGCAAGATACAAGAAGGGAAAAAATGATTCATTAATCCTCACAACAGACCCAGGAGGTTTGGAGGACAGAAATGATGCCAGCAACAGGATCCGTTTGAATGGTTCCTCTGTTGGTTGTATACATTGCGAGCTGACTGTGAAATCTGTATAGACTGACTGAACCCTATGGCTAACCTCATGGTGCAAATGTGTTGATCAAAGGCACTCTGTCAGTGTCTGATTAAGAGCCATGTAAGAGCACTGAAGACATTTCCTTCTGCTTAACAACTCTGATTACAGGGGTTCCTGGTGTGAGTGTTCCTGTAAGCAGTCAAGCAGGTCCCTGGGCTCCAGCTGTAGCTATAGGGTTTCCCAATGTCAGGGCTTCCTGTTGCTGAAGGCTTCAATTCATTCACAGCTTGTAAATCAGTAGCCTGTAAATCAACAGATTGAGGGACTACCGTTTAGAACACGGTTTCCTCAACTAGCTTCCTTCTGGTTTTGTTTTCATATATCAAGGGCATGAAAAAAAAGTGTCCAAATTTTAACACCTGGTCCATGGGGGCTCAGCAGGAGAGGTATGTAACACTAAAGCTTCAAGGTTTTGTTTTTGTTTCATTGGAGCAAAACCTTCGTGGCTAAAGTCAAGATAGCATTTACTTAGAGAAGTGATAGGAGCCTATCAGGAAAATATAAATAATCGATGCTATATGTGTCTTAGCAACTTTGATTATCTAACACAAAGCTATTACAAATTGGAGTTAAAAACTTCCTATTTGTTTTATTTTCCAAAACGATGCCTGGATAAATAAAATTAGAAGTTGATCTGACATGTTTGGTCCAACTATTTTGAACACTTTGTGATGGGATGTCTGTCAAAATTAGGTGGAGAGTGGGTTGCTTAACTACAGAAAATATCTGTTGGAGAATGATCCAGAATACAGCATCAAACAATTCAAAACTGAAAATATGTTCATCCTTTCATCTATCATTATGGAGCATTTTGAATGACAATAACAGATTTCACATAGTCTGTACAAGAAAATAGTTTCAATCATTATTCTTATGTTTACTTGAGAATGCAGAAATTTGTGAGGTATAAATTTTAATGTTATGTGCTAAATCAACATTAGATATTAATACTAGCTATCAAAGAAAATTGTTATATACATTTTGCACTGGCTCCAAAACCAAATATAACAAAAATAAAACAGAAGCTTAATCTATGATCCTTTTCAAAATCTGAGGATGATGGAATATCAATTCTGTGTATATCAGTCACTTGCCTCTCAGAATAGAAGGGATGGGAATTTTTGAAATAATTCCTAAACCTCATGTTTATCTTTAAACCGAGTTGGATTACAAGACTGAGGCAACTCTCAGACAAGAATGTCTGTAAACTAGAAATCCCTCTTTAAGACAGAGATGAATAAAGCTGGCTGTATTTTTGAAAAGGAAGGCTAAAACAGCTGCTAAGGTGGCCATATATGACTAACAGGAAGCATTGTCCCTAAGGGACCTTGTTTAGCTTCCTAGATAAAAAGCATCATTCTGTAGAAAACTATCCATAGGAAGAGGCAAAGACACAGAGGGGGCATATATTACTTACAGGTAAAAGATATTAGTATGAACAGTTTGAAACACAAAGAATTCAATGAGCCTATTTGTGATGAGAAAGGAGTGATTAAGCTCTCCCAGACATTTGGAGAAAGAAAAACACAAGCAAGGGAAATGCCCTTCTCTAATAGTAATAGAACATGCCTTCATATAGCATCTGGGAGATTCCCATTCTAATGAAGGAGAAGTGAAATCTAATCCCAGGACCAAGTCTCAGTGGGACTGGGACTTTAGGCTGAATGGAAGCTGAGCCCTTAATATTCTTTTTTTCTTTTCTTTTCTTTTCTTTTTTTTTTTTTTTTACGTGCCAACCACAGTTTCCTTTTTCTTCCCTCCCCTCCTCCTACTAGCCCTCAGCTTCTCCCCACCCTACCCCTCATCCACTTCTTAGAGAGGGTAAGGACTCCCACAAGGAGTCAATATAGTCTGCATATCAAGTTGAAGCAGAAATGAATCCTTCCACCATATGAAGGCTGAGCAAGATATCCCTCTATAGGGAATGGGATCCAAAAAGCCAGTTCATGCACTAGAGATAAATCATGGTCCCATTGCCAGAAGCCCCACAATCTGCCCAGCCACACACAGTCTTCCACATTCTGAGTGCCTACTTCAGTCCCATGCAAGTTTCCAACTGTCAGTCCAGAGCCCATGAGCTCCCAGTAGCTCAACTGTCTCTGTGGGTTTCCCGATTATGATCTTGACCCCTTTGCTTATATAATCCCTCCTCACTCTCTTTGACTGGACTAGGAGTTTGGGCCAGAATTCTGTACCTTTTTAAAGTTTCTGTCACATAACTTTTTTTTTTCTCATTTAATCATTGTATTTAATTCTTAAAGTGGGTGGCACAGTAGCAAATTCAGTGGAATTTGAGGAGACCAAATGCAGATGAATACTGCTTCCACATAATATTGTAAAGAAAGCTGAAGATCCAAGACATTCATGCTAAAGATTTCCCCTCTTTTAATGACATAAGAACGCTTTTATTTAAAGTCCACTCATGAATGAGTACATCCCATGCTTATCCTGCTGGGTTTGTGAGACATTGCTCAGGAGGATATTCTCCAAATTCAACCATTTGCCTACAAATTTTAATATATCATTTTTTTCTTACTGCTGCATAGTATTCCATTGTGTAGATGTACCACAGTTTGTTAATCCATTCCTCAGTAGAGAGGCATCTAGGTTGTCCAGTTCTTGCTATCATGAATAATGCTGCTTTGTGTGGCTTGGGTATCCAGGTAATTGTGGCCTCATAAAAGGAGTTTGGTAGTGTTTCATCAGTTTCTACTGTATGAAACAGTTTGTTGAGTATTGGTATTAGTTCTTCTTTGAATGTCTGATAGAATTCTGCAGTGAAACCATCTGGTCCTGGGGTTTTTTATTTGGGAGACTATTAATAACAACTTCAATTACCTTTGGTGTTATAGGTCTGTTTAGGTCTTTAATCTGTTCTTGATTTAATTTTGGCAATTGGTGCTTGTTCAGGAAGCTGTCCATTTCTTTTAGGTATTCCATTCTAGTAGAGTATAGATTTTCAAAGTATGACCTAATAATTCTCTGCATTTTCTGGGTGTCTGTTGTTATGTCTTCCTTTTAATTTTTGATTCTGTTAATTTGAATTCCCTTTCTCTGCTTTTTGGTTAGTTTGGATAATGGTTTCTCTATCTTCTTGACTTTATTAAAGAACCAACTTTTTGATTCATTGATTCTTTGTATTGTTCTCTTTGTTTCTATTGTACTGATTTCAGCCCTAAGTTTGATTATTTCCTGCCATCTACTCCTTCTAGGTGAGTTTGCTTCTAATTGTTCTAAAGCCTTCAACTGAATTGTTAAGTCTCTAGTGTGAGACTTCTCCTGGTTTTTCATATAGGCATCTAGTGCTGTGAATTTTCCCCTTAACACTGCTTTCATTGTGTCCCATAAGTTTGGGTACGTTGTGGATTCATTTTCATTAAATTCGAGGAAGTCTTTGATTTCTTTTTTAATTTCTTCTCTGACCCAGCCGTGGTTCAGTTTCTATGAATTTGTAGGCTTTCTGTGATTTTTGTTTTTGATGAATTCTAACTTTAGGCCATGGTGGTCTGATATGATACAAGAGGTTATTCCCATTTTTTTTGTATCTATTGATATTGCTTTATGACCAAGAATGTGGTCAATTATAGAAAAAGTTCTCATGGGGTGCTAAGAAATATATATATTCTTTTGTGTTTGGATGGAAACTTCTATAAATATCTATTAAGTCCATTTGCATCATAACATCTGTTAGGTCCCTTATTTCTCTGTTGAGACTTTGTCTGGTTGACTTATCCAACACTGAGTTTTGTTTTATTTTGTAAAAATACTTAGTAAATATCAAACCGTCATGACTATAAATATATTCCCACATTTTTACTTTTTCCTGATTTTGTTCATAATATCTATATAGAAGTCTATTTTAATTTAATTTAATTCTTTATTTTACATTATTTTTGAATTTAGAGTCACAGAGTTTTAAAATTACTTACATTAAATGTAATTACTTCATATTCCTTTCCTTTCCTCCCTCTAAATTCTTTTACCTCCTCATCTCCCCTTTATTTCAAATCCATAACGTTTTTTACTTTATTTACTGCTAAATTTGTATGTATGTGTGTGTTCCAAAATATATAAATACAGCTCAGTCAGTTCATGTAACATTACTTGTAGTATATGATTTTAGGGCTGATGATTTGATATTGGACATGCAACTGGTATGCTCTTCACTGGGGAAGACTGGTTCTCCTCTTCTCAGCATTCTGTAATTGCCTATAGTTCTTTGTCCTTGGCTGTACTCTTGTGAACATTTTCCTCATTCTATATTAAGTGTAGATATTGGTGTCATTTTAATGATTTTTAAAGTCTATGATACTTTCTAGTTATATAACACTATGTTTTCTTCAGTGCTTTTGGCTTCAATTAAAAAGCAGTACTTAAACACTTTTTTTCTGAGAATCTTCTGGTAAGATAATTCAAATACTAGTATAAACATTTCATATAAGGCATTGTCTATATATCACCGATTAATCCTTTTCTTCCTGGTTGACATACACATAGCTTCACCATGCAAAATATTATGATACATGCATTTCTCCTAGCTGATGCCCTGGTTTTGTATTTGTATCTGTCACAGCTTTTAAAATATATTTCAATTATTTGCATTAATTTTGCATGTTTGCTATTGTTTTTCTACACTAGACTATGTTTATATATGTGACCTACAAAATTGGCTTTGATTGAAAATAAACTTCATTACATTTTTGTTGAAATTAGGACTGTATAAGATATATCAGCAAATTCTATCTAGCCCTTAAGATTTCTCTGTTAGAAGAATTTATTTATACATAACAAAAGTTATTCACACAGTCATTGTCTTTCACTGTGTTTGTTATATGACAAAAGTATTAGTATTTAATGCCAAGATTACATAAACCAAAACACCTTGGGATCTATAAAGATTTTTTAATTTCTTTTTATACTATGTGTTCTATAATTAGTTTCATTGGTCTAAAACAAAAAAAAATTGTTGTTCTTGTGTCTGCTGATCATTCATTAACTAAGTTATTATCTAATTTATACTTAATAAAATCATTTTGTTTAATATACTAATAACTGCTAGATGTCTAATGTAGAGTATGTCTTTTTAGGAACTCATTTATAAAGGCAGCAATATTAACTAATTAGGAAAATTTAAATAATATATGAAAGGTTAAAACAATAAAACTTGGAAAAGCTAATCCTGTAGATCTATTTCAGTACTGAAAGTGAGCCTGAGAGTAAAATCTCAAAAGTCAGTTAGTGTGATATAAAAGCAGTGATCCAAATATTATGAAATGTAAGCATTTATATATCATAACATTCATGCTACTTTTCAATGTACATATTTATTTGCTCTTTAAGAACTATTGATTTTATAATAGTAACTATGTTTTCCCTTTTTGTTTAATTTGCCTACCTCAGAACCTGCCATCACTGAACCCACAGTGTACTTGTGACTAAACTTGTTTTGATAGATAAAGTTTGCACTTGATTTTGGCTTAAAATACCTCTAAGAGAAAAATAGAAGCTATTAGTAGCTTAAACACTCATAGAAAAACCTAGTTAATCTTAATAAATTTTCAGTTATTGATATTACAATTGGAACTCTTGATAATTTTATTGTCTTTTTACTGTAACATTCACTTTATAAAATTTATATTTTTGTTTTGTGATTGAAGAACATTGCTTGGACCAATTCAAGGGCATCTAGAAATATTTACTTTGCAAGACCAGTTTTGACATATTTTTACACTGGAGAGGAAATGGCATTTGGCACTACAAGGGGTTCACAATTCTCCTGCCTCTGCAACAGAGGCCTGAGGGCAACTTGGCAATTCATTTTCCATCCCCTGGAGATGCTAGTTCAATTGAGAAAAAAATAATCATCATATATCATACATGATATCTTGAGACTTAACATTTTTCATGTAACTTCAGGATTTTTCCCATCATGGTATTAAATGACATGAAATAATATGGAAGAGACACTCAAATTTGACACCAATGTGGTCTCAAATTATAATGCAGTTTTCATGGAGAAACAAAAATCATTTTAGCCCCATATTCTTATAACTAAGCAGAGCATCTAGGAAAATAAGACAGAATTATAGAATTTTCATAAACCAATTAATACAATTAAAGTCAAATACTGTACCAGACCTTTGTTCTAAGATATTTGTTTTCATTAAAACATAATTATTAAAAAACAAAAATGTAAAAGACATAGTAATAAATTCAAACAGAACAGTTCAAATCAGTGTACATTTTCTTCAGTTATTAAAACTTCAGTGACCAAATATATTCTTTAGCTGTCAACTTCTACAATATTAAAACTACACAGTATGTACATCCTAAGAAGAAACCCTTTCAAATGTCAGTTAAGTTCTTGCAATTCTAGTTTGATGAAAAAGTCACAGAGTTCTTTATTTATATTGAAATCAATAGACAAGTCACTTAATAAAATGATACTTATGGCCACTAATTGTAATATTTGAAGGAAGTGGTCTCCTATGATTCATTTTCACTATAGTTTTGTTATTATTTTGTAAAAACTACATTTACTTATATTATTTCCTCCACATAACTTATACTTACTATACTTTTCTCCCTAAAATTGCAATAGAATGCTCATGGAAGATTACAGTCCATTTTTTTTTCCTTAGAGGGTAGCCTTAATTATTTATAATCTTGTTTAGAGATCTCTGAGGAGTGGTAGATGAGAGATGTTGCAGGGAAGAAAGGTAATTATAAATTTAAAAACTTATTTTTAAACAAATGTTTATTTTTCTCATGTAAATTATGTGTGCATGTGGGGAGGGGGTCAGTCAGTCTGTCTGTCTGCCTGACCATCTGTGAGGTATGTGTATGTGAGCACAGGTGTCTGGGATGACCAAAGGTATTGAATCCCCTGGAACTGAGTTACAATCTATTGTGAGCTGCTATATATGGGTGCATGGAACTGAACTGATTTCCTCCAGAAGAGTTGTAACTGCTCTGAATCCCTAAGCCATCTCTCTAGCCCTCTAAGTGAATCTGAACTCAATAAGCAAGACCTTTTGACTCCCTTCTTCCTTTGTCATTAGCAACAGCCTTGGCATCTGATGTTGTATCACATTTAAAGCCTTTTGATGTCCTATGCAAGTTTTTAAGAAAAAAAAATCAATATTGTCATTTATATGAAAGGAACAATAACTGGCTTAACTCTTAAATGACTTTGATGTATGGATTAGAGATTATTACACAAAATAACATTGCATCCAACTGACCCTGATAATTCAGTTACTATAAATAGATTATAATATCAAAGTAATTGACAATACTTTGAATCTGTCTGATTCTTGGTCTTTGAAAGATCTCAAATAATTTTGATAAAATGATAATTTCTAAAGTCTATCATTTTCTCCAATTAATTGCTGCATTTTTGAATAAAAATCTTGTTTATATTGGTGATACCATTATAGTATAGTATAGTATTTACTTTCTTAATATTAGGTTCAAATAAATTTGAGGATAGTATAGACTTATAAAAGAAACTTAAAATGCAATTCCAAAATTAATCATTTTGTCTATTGCTTACTTGTCCCTATATATTGTAATTTATGTTACACTATTTATAATTTAAATTTTCTCTACAAAATATTTTGTACAAGAGTTTTTACTGCTAGCAATCCAGTAGTGATACAAAATGTCTTGACCTCCCATGTCCTGTCATTTCTTCCTTTGTATTCACTTTGAATTTTATTGGTCATGATCTCTAATCTCATCCTACATTTGAAGCTGAATTTTAATTTAATAATTGTATTGATGGCAAAGGTTATTGAACTTGTTGGTTTGCATTTATATAAATAATCACATAGCAATAAGATATTTAAAATGTGTTTGTAAAAGCAAACAACAGTGACCATGGCAGAGGTAATGCGGACATTTCCAACTAATTTGCTGACTCCCTAAATGTATTAAAGCTGAACTTAACTGTTCCACATGTATTTCAAATCAATTTTAATTATACAGTAGCCAAAAAGAGATACTCTACAGTGAAGTATGCAGATGAACCACAGGGTGGGCAAATTGTGTGTATTAAGTGCCTATGAGGTTTGCACCTGTAATTTCAGCTATTAACAACAGAATCCTTAGTGGCAGTCAAACCTGTCCTGTTGATTTGATGATGTTTGATTTCACTCTCACTTTTGACTTTCAAACATTACTCTCCATCCTCTCACTAGAGAAACGGTCTTACATTAAACAAGGAAGGGATTTGTGGGGAATGTAGTTTCAAGCAATGAATAGGAAACTGAATTGTTGTGAAATCTTATTAGAACTAATAATCACAGCTAAGGATCTTAGAGATAAACATTGCTTCATTTCATTTTTCAGTTTTGAATAAACTTTAGATTAACATAACTGTACTTAACCCATATTACTCTAGGTGGAGGAGGAGACACTGAGTCTGATATTCTATGTATATATCTCAGTGTAAATTTTATTTATTTTCTGGATCCATTTAAGATAATCCATGTATACATATTTGGATATATTGATATCCATAATTGAAACACTGAATAAAGTACTAAACAATATTAATGCATTTGTATTTAATACAAAGAAATGGGACAACAATGAAAATGCCTTATATAAATGCAAATGCATAAATGTCAAATAATATGAGTAAATATATAATACATTCACTTTCATGCAACTGGAAATACAGGTATAAATAGTATTTAAACATCATTCAATTATGCTTTTTATGATCATTTATGTTGATTTTAGCCAACAACCAAGATATTAGGAGTTCTTTACCTGGCATAGTGTACAAGGTTTTTATTTATGAAAAGCACATATAGTAATTATTTTTCCTGGGTATGTTCATGTAATTTTTATTAGATTTTGCTATTAAATAGAAGAAATGCTACACTGGTACCAGTTATGCACACAGGCTTCCACTGAATCTTACCATGGGTATCAAATCAATTTGCACCTTTAAGGAAGCTCATACTAATATCACTTCCACAAAACTTAACATTAATGTTGTTTTGTACAAGTATCTGAAAAGACTGTCAAACCATTTTTCCTTCCAAGAAATTATATAGATCACTGTCTTTGACTATTCTTCTATCCAGAAAAAAGTTAACAATCAAATATTTATATATTTTGTTTATATATTTTGCTAACTGTGGAGACTACCAATGAAGAAGGCAAGCTATTAGTAGATGAACTCATGTCAACTGTAACAATCATAATAAGCCATTCAAAATATATTGCTATTGTATAAATTCCATTTAGTATTACAATAAGACCAGGAGCCACATATTAAGGAACAGCTGAAATATCATAAAGACAGGGAACAAACGACAGCTAATTCTTACCAAGACAATTCTTTATGTTAAACAGGGTAGGTCCCAACCTCAGACGGTCTGGGCACAGAGGCAAAATGGCAGGCCTTCTACTTTCTCCTGCCTTATATTTTGTTCCCCCAACCAGCTATTTTACTCCCTCATTCAACTTTCCTAGAGCTATGATTAAAGGTAGGTGCCAGCACTACCTGGCTCTGTTTGGGAGATCCAGAGAATCTCTGCTTCCCAAGTGCCAGAATTAAAGATGTGAGTCACTACTTCCTGACCTTCATGGCTTGGCTCTGTCTTCTGATATTTTAGGCTGTTTTTATTGAATATACTACCACATGTTGCTGTGGATCCAATTATTCTCACCACTAGCTCATTTTTTGCTGATTATGGAAGCAATGCTTATCTGACTTCAGGTGATGAGGTACTGTTTTTTGCTTGTTTGTTTTTGTTTTATTTTATTTTTTGTATTTATTTGACTAAAATAAGGATAGTACTTCAAATCATTGTTTTTTGAATCTGATTTTAATAAGTATATCTTCTACCATAATTTCTGGATTATGTTGAATTATTATAAAGAAAAATATAGCCACAGCCTGAGAAAATAGACTGCTTCTGCAAGATGTACTAGCCTTGGTGAATAACATCTAATTTTATTTTCTAAGACTACTGGTGAAAATGTCTTATGAACTAAGTTCCTGGTAGAATAGAAATTATTCTCTCACATTTGAAGTGAGTAGAAATCTAAGGCTAAATAGTGCAAAACATGTCTTGTATTGAAAATTGTGAATGCTAGCTTTAGGCCATCGTGGTCTGATATGATACATGGAGTTATTACCATTTTTTGTGTCTATTGATATTTACTTTATGACCAAGGATATGGTCAATTTTAGAAAAAGTTCTATGGGTTGCTGAGAAATATGTATTTTTTGTGTGTTTGGGTGGAAGCTTCTATGAATATCCATTAAGTTCTACATTTGTTAGGTCCCTTATTTCTCTGTTGAGTCTTTGTCTGGTTGGCCATTCCAAAGTTGAAATTGAGGTATTGAAATCTCCCACTATTAGAGTGTGACATTTGATGTGGGGTTTAAACTTTAGTAGTGTTTCTTTTACATATGAGGGTGGCCTTATGTTAGGGACATAAATATTCAGGATTGAGATCTCATCTTGATCCTGAGATGAATAAGGAATGTCTGTCCTGGTCTTTTTCGATTGATTTTAGTTTGAAGTCTACTTTGCCAGATATTAGAATGGCAAATATGGAGGTTTCTCAGACAATTGAGAATCAATCTCCCCAAGGACCCAGCAATACCACTACTGGGTATATACCCTAAAGAGGCACATTCACACTCCAAAGGTATTAGCTCAACTATGTTCATAGCAGCATTTTTTGTAATAGCAAGAACCTGGAAACAACCTAGATGTCCCTCAACTGAAGAATGGATTAACAAACTGTGGTACATCTACACAATGGAATACTACGCAGCAGTAAGAAAAAATGATATCCTAAAATTCACAGGCAAATGGATGGATTTGGAGAATATCCTCCTGAGCGAAGTCTCACAAACTCAGAGAGATAAGCAGGGGA